>WMED01011081.1:0-12965 GCA_019650415.1 Pipa parva | reverse complement strand
ATAGACAAATATCTCTTGATATTTGTCTTTCCCAGAAACAAAAATTCCTTCCACTAGAAGAGCTCTGTACTCACACTCTTAAAGTTAGACATAACAGAACCTGCTAACAGACAAATGCAATTTAACAAACGAATGAATCTCTCTAGTTAAAAAAGAAAGGAAACTGTGTTTGCATTAAAATCAGATTTTCAATCCAAAACATTATTCAACTGATCTGCCATACACAAAATGTGCATAAAGTGAGATTATTATAATTTATCTTTTTATTATAGCTTCTACTATAGCTACTGCATGGCTGAAACATATATTTAGATCACTGCAAATTCAAATTCAGTTCCAAATGAAGCTGGAGAAAATACTCTATAGACAAAATGTAATAAATTAGAAAATATTGATATCGCGATATCGATATTGCTGATATAGCGATATCAAACAATTTTTTACCGATATCGCGATATCGAATTTTCCAGCGATATTATGGATTTCCCATAGAAATAAAAAGATTAAACAGTTCATTCAAATTTCGATATCGCAATATCAATAAACTTCCGATATTGGAAATATCGATATCGCGACGTTGGTAAAAATAATTTGATATTTTCGATTTTATTAAATTTCACCCTAGGGGTGCTATTGACTAAAGTCTGAATTGTCATGTAAAGGTGTGAATTGGCTGCTTCCCCATATTTGGGTCTTCAGCAAACTCTGCAATTTGACAAATTCACCAGCTAATGATGGTTGCACACTACACAATGGCTACCACTGATGCGGTCATGACTTTACTACTATGGGAGAATTGTCACAGTCATGGATTTGCTATTGAAATCCACTATTTAATCAATACGGAGTAGAGAATCAGGGTGTAGCCTCCCAAAGTGATGAGAATTCACTTCAACAGTTGAGTTCTCACTTTAATCAACAAACCCCTATATCCCCAGTGAAATAATAATGCACACTAGCTAGTGTCAGGGGTTAGTTACCCTCACTTGTCATTGCATTTAGATGAATATTTGAGTCTTTGCCTTCAAATATTCATTCTCCATTTTATGGCTGTAATTCATACTAAGTCGTGCATCTGAAAAATTATTGGGGACTGGGGAGCAATCAATTACTTTAAGACGGTCAGTCACCCACTACAGTATTTTCATTGTTTCCTGAGTTTGTGTGTACTCTGACTTGTCACAATCTAGACGTAAATAAAAAACAGGATTGCACACTTACTCGGTCAAATAGTTTTTGTGGTTTTTGAATGTTTTAGTAGTTCAAGGAGAGTGAGACCCTGGCAATATTTGCAAAGCAAGAGTTTTTAGTCATGTATAAATGTGAGTAGACTGGGAAGGTTTAGTTACCAGTAGTTTAGCAAAGCAAGTATATGCTGTGTTGGGAGAGAGTTCCAAATGCAGTGCATTGCTCTGGTAAAGTGTTGGCGGGAAGACGATGTAAAGTGGAGTAAAGGAGCAGAAATGCTGAGAAAAACTTACTCTTTTTCACTTTTCAGATTGTTTGGTGTGATTTTTTTTTATTTTTACTTTTCTTTTTTTTTAAGCAATTCACATAACCTTAAATAGGAAAAAGTCCAATAAGAATTTAAATTTTTTTATTTTTGCTGCAGTTTTTTTCTGTTTTCAGTGCATTTTTCTGTTAGTTGCTGCTTTATACAGTAATGCAATTTTGATTTGCGCCTCACAACTATCCGGAATCTAACTAATGAACGCCACCAGCTAAGTCTAAATAAAAAAGGTTTGTAGAAAAATAAAGTAAAAATCTCAGTAAAACTGAATATTCATGGTGGAACGTAAATTTATAGGGAAAAGATGGTCATAAAATGGAAGAATCATCTGACAAATAAACAAAATGGTAAAGATGTGAAATGCAATGAACATCACTAGGAATTTGGTAAATATTTGGTAAAGATATGGCAAATATGAATCTAGGTATAAGCTACCTGGCTCCATTTTGTATTCCCCAGTTGTTGAGCTCTAACTGTGAGGTAAATATTCCCCCATGACTGTAATACTTAAAGGCATTAAATGCAGGAAAGAGTTTAGACATTAATGGGCTTGTTCGTGAAAGACTAAGGGGGTAATTCAGCATAGTATGAAGTGAGGTGCGGAGTGTTCGCCTCACTTCGGACTGACTGATCTGCGCTCCCTGATGACCTGCGCACGGACATCAGTGAGCGCTTTAAAGACATTCCAGTCTCGGTGAGGCAACTCTTTTTCTCTTGCCGAGACTGGAATCCCTTTAATGCGCTCACTGATGTCCACGTGCAGGACATCAGTGAGCGCATCTCAGTCATTCAGAAGTGAGGCAAACACTCCGCACCTCACTTCGGAGTATCGTGAATTCCCCCCTAAACTGTCACATATAGGTCAAAGTTCATGTCCGTTCACCACTTCCTGATCTTTGCAATTCAAAATACTCAAGATGGTCTTAAACTGTGTGCATGCACTGGTAATTCACCTATTGATCAAGGGTCAGAGTCTGTGGAAGTAGCAAATGCACTGCGTGGAATTCTCCAGTTTTACTTTGCCAGATCAAAGTGGCAAATTAGGGAGTGGATGGCAGGGCTCCTACTGTCAGACTGCATACACTGTACTACACAAAGGCCATCTCAACATATTTGATTTGTGTTGCTGTGTTCTCTTTCACTCCACTGATTTATATTTGGTTGATAAAAAAGTTGATGTTGACAAAAATCCTTGTCAGTAAATTTTGATCAGACAAAAGCGGCAAACTGCAATTTTTTCCAATTATATTTACTTTCCATTTCAGATCAATACTGACATGCTTTAGGCTGAGATCACACAGCAGATTTTCAGCTGAGCAAGAAAAAATAGTCTCCATTGCCTTATCATTGGAAAAACATTTTAAACTAAGTGATAGGACCAACTCTGTAGGGAATAATTCTTTACGCCAGCCTGTGGAAAGCAAACATTTTTGGGCCAAAAAATTAGCTTTGGATACCTACATTGCTAATATGCTGTTTTTCCCAGAGTCAGCGTCATAAAAAGCCCCCTAGTGTTTGGAATGATACTGTTTCTAAGGGGCATATATATTTTGAGAGTGAAGATTCTCTCAATGTGGACAGGGATCAGCAGTTATGGACCGGAGTCAAAAAGTGTGCTTATATATGTTTTAAGAATACACAATGCAGAGTCCTTGAGTCTGCATATGCATGGTCAACTTTTTACATAATGTGGATTGTTCACTCAAACATCTATTATAAATAGCCTTTGTTTGATACAGATAATCATTTTTTCATTACAGACCAGTGATGTTTCACACAGATCACATGATTTGATCATTCTACTCTTATTTATATACTATGGTAGGGAGTTAATATTTGTGACATCACAGGGAGTGACCACACCCCTTTATATAACTCAACCGCCCAACATTAAGTGAGAAATTGTGCATATCTTTGCCAATTCACGGATGTCTTATTATACCCCTATAAAGCCCCAAAATACACTTTACCTTCAGTATTAAAATGTTCATTACAGGCCCACATTAGATGAATACATTTTGTAGTGAGAAATATGTAGTGCTTTTTAAACAAAAGATTTTATTAAAGCATTCAAGAGATTAGTTGCTCCCATATTTCTCCTATTAGACTTATTTATCCCTGTTTACAATAGAGAAGGGGTGAACATAGCTTTAATCTGTACTGCATCCAGAAGGAATGTCTCCTGTTGTGCATCAGCAAATGTGGACAAGACAATCCCATCATTCAGAATTAATGATAGCATTATGACTTACAATCAGGGTTATTAACATTCAGAAATAATTACCTCTATTGCTAGGAAGGGTTTTCTTTTTTTGCTTTAGCAACATTTTAGGTTGATATATTCCCCTATCATAGGGCTTTAATTATTTTCTTAAATAGACTACTAAAACCAAATTGTAATGAAGCTCGTAAGGAAAATTTAAGTGTATATATCATGCATGAAAGACTATGTAATAATTCTTTATGAAGTCAATATTACTTCTTTCATAAAACAGATGAATGTGTACAGTATTGCTGTCATGCGTTGTGTAAGCTGGGATTTCATAAGAAGATGTTGTTTCCTTTCTGCTCCTGTTAATTTCCTTGTGTTTGGGGGATTTATCACTCCCATGCTGATTAATAAAATATCTTGAGATTTTATCTTACAGCATTGTTGTAATTAATAGCGCGCCTGGATCTATTCAGAACTGTATAGCATCTGTTCTGCATCTGGTCATGTTCATTTCCTTGTTTTCCCCCATACTTGTTTTTATTTTTAGATTTTGTCTTATAATATTGTTTTAATTAATAATATGTTTTAATATTTTCAGCACTTTAGAGAAGAAACTCTGTTTAGATGAGCTAATCTAAAGTTTAATAGTCTAATGTGGACTAATGGACTAACACGTTGATTTATTTATGTATTAGGAAATCTTTGCTATGTCCTATATGAATTTTTATGATATAATGGAGCAATCAAAGATAAAGTTCCTTACGTGATAATTTTGAAAAGTTTGAACTAAAAGTGAATTGGGTTAAGAAGGAGGAGGTGGGAAAAAGATCAGAGAGCAATTGGAGGAGAAGAAGAGAAGTTGACAGTGAAAGGCCCAGGATGCTATGTCATTTAGAATCACTGTATATACTGAAAGTTTACTGGTGGAAAATTGCTCCTGTATTGGATCCATATATTTTTGGGTAATGTTGTTAAACCTTTTATGAAATGCCTTAAGATAAGTCCCAATTATTTGTGAAAAACCAAGTGATACAATTTTTGCAGCCATGTCTTCAAGCAGTTGTGTATGTAAATGAATCCAAAAGAACACCGTCGAAAACTCTGCACTGAAAAATATTTTATGTGCCACTAATCAGGGCTGACACTCATTAGTAAATATATTGACAGTTCCTAAAAATAAGGTAAAAATGTTATGTTTCAGTAAGAAAAAGGTCCAGAGCAGTAAAAGATATGGACCTGTTAACTACACACACTTGGCAGTGTTTGTGGAACTGTGTTGCGTTGGAAATAACTGACTTTTAATGCCTTATACAATTTTTGCTCATTAAATAGCTGCAGTTGTTTGCCATATGAAAATGTCAATAAAAAATATTGGATGCCTGTAAATATTTCACAAAATGTTGTAAAAAAAAAAAACATATAAACAGGTTGGCAACTCTTCCACTAGCCTTATAAGAAATCACCAGGATGCAATTCCCTGAATTACCCAAGGAGTAAAATAGATGAATTGACACTATGGAAATAGATCACTCAAATAATGATTTTGTTATCTTACACACAGAGCAATGCTCTACCAGATTAGCAAAAATGACTGCCAAATGAACCAACCAGATTGTAGCACACTGTATATGGTTAGCGTTAGCCACCATTCCAGGTCTATGGACAATGTTAAATCTCATTAGAGGAACAGTATGGAAGCTGCCACACATATGGATCAAAGAGCTATAGATACATTTTGCTTTCTATGAAGAAAACCTATGGCTTTATACTTGTTCTGAACTTTCACAGAAAAGTAAACGTAATTAATTCTGCTTACAAATAGAGATTGTTTTTCATTTGATAAGGAGCATGCTTTGGAGCAGGGCTGAGATGAAATCCATAAATCTACTCTCTATGAATTTTTCATACATATCCCTTTTTAAAGGGAAATGTTAACAACCCTACCCTACAGTGACAGTGCATACCTAATGCAATTATAACAGCTCTGGCGTAAATGGAATCAATACAGCAAAGCAACATCACATCAGTTACAAACTGTAAATTATTAATGAGCTGTAAAATACAAAATGTAGATTTCAACAGAAAAGAGATGCAGTGCCATTATTTAGTATTATACCCAACTACAACTGGCAAACAATCTGTTTTAAAGAGAGCTTTCTTCTATTTGACTTTATATATTCAATAAAACATGTTGCCATAGAATATTCAGATTCTGTGTGCTTCTTCATTTACACCTTGTTCCTTATTGTAAGCATTCATCTGTGGGTTTAATAGAACAGTAACACCAAAAAATGCCTCAAATGCATTTATAGTTATTATATATTCAATCTATGCTTCCAAAAATTCTAAATTGTATCTATTAAGTTATGATGTTTAGCTATTTAGCTTTAAAAATAAGGTCTGTTTAATAACATTGCTGCTATAAATAAAGATAAATCAGACAGAAAGCAATATAATTCATGTGTAACAAATGACAATGTCATGGATCCAGGAACAGAAAAGGGCTTATCACAGGAACTGGGTCACCATAGGGCAGGAGTGGCGAACCTTTTTGCCACTCTGTGCCAAAAAGGTGACGTCACTCACCAGCGCATCCCCCGAAGTGCTGGAGCTGTTGAGTGATGTCATCACGACTGCATCGGGAGAGGAGTGCGCACGCGTCAGGGGAGGAGAACTCCCCTGCGAGCATGTGCTCCTTCAGTGCAGGCCACGGATCTGGCCTGAAAACTGTCAGCTCGGGTCTGCGGCCTGTACTGAAGACAGGGTTGGCGACAGCTCACGTACCAACAGAGAGGGCTCTGCGTGCCCTCTCTGGCACTCAGGCCATAGGTTCGCCATCCCTGCCATAGGGGAACAGAAGCGAATCCAGAGCCCCTTACACCACAAGGTGTACTATATGTAGACATGGGCTCAAGGTACATGAACACACAAAACAAGGTGGTACACTACTTGGAAGGGCCAGGTGTACAAACAGGTGAAGATTCAGGAACAGGATATATGGGATACCACAGGAACTGGGCAGACATACGGGAACAGAAGTGAACCCAGGCCTGTACGTCAAACAGGTTCAGATTCAATAACAGGATACCATGGGCACAAAGGGTAATAATGGATCCTCTATACCACAGAAGGAGTTGGTACTGGTTAACCCCAAGGAGTAGAGTCTGAGGAGGGCCAGGTCTTTACCCTGAAACCCCCACAAAGGGGTAGGGCCTTTGTGGCAGGCACCTCACAGGTCAGGACCCTCAGGTTAACCCCCACTGGAGGCAGCTGGATTGAGTCACATAGAAAATCGGGCAGGTACTTGGATCAGCAGAACTATAACATAAAGAGATCATAGCAGTGCAGCATAATAAAACAGTCACAGCAATCCTGGGCACACGTTAAACTGGAACACACAGCATCCATTAGAAGCAGCTCAGAGACAGGTAATAGGGCAGATGCTGCATGGATGCAGCTCATGAACAGAGAATCAGGGTGGACGCTGCAAGGAAGCAGCACAAGAACAGGAGATTCTCTCACAGAACCAGATAGGGTAGACATTACACGGAAGCAGTTCAGAAACAAGAAAAGGGACAGATGCTGCAAACAGGCTGGTGCTGAACTTGCCTGTAGCTGTGAAGATACTTACTGAAGAGCTGACACTCAGAAGCAGGACACATGAAAAAGAACCGTTTAAGGCAGACTTGAAGCTGAACAGAAACTGGAAATTCAGGAGACAAGGTAAGAATCCAAAAAACCAAGCAGATGTAACAGAATCGTTCTTTCATACTTGAATCTTACTTGATGATTGAGCACTGCTGAAGGCAGTGCTCAGCCTTTTGAATTTAGTGCTGTTGATGTCATCCTTGATGTCAGCGGCTCTGGATTGGCTGATCCACCCAGAAGTGATGGCGAGCAGTCTCCCCAGTGCCTGCTGGCATTAAGCACATGCACCGCCCATGACATCATGTTAAGATAACATTTTAACAAGTTCTGATATTTAGTGGCATTGCCAATCCAAATGGAAATGTTTACTTTTTGGGTGTTACTGGCCCATTAAGGATGTAAAAAGTTTAAGTGGGTTATTTATACAAGAGTGAATTTGCCAGGTGAAATTAGTTTGCAACATTACACAAGAAGATTGCGCTTCAAGTAACTCATGACTCTGAAACCACTTTATCACCACTGAGGTACAAGCAATAAGTCTATAATTATTCAAACATTGTTCATTTTAGTCTCGGGCACTGAAATAAGGGTGGATACTTTAAAATACAACATAACAACAGTTGACATTAATGTGATGTTTAAAACATCAGGAAAAAACTGCAAATTGGTAGGCACTTCTTTAAGCTCTTGACAAGGTATATTATCAGAATTAGGAACTTATTTTAAGGTCCACTTAAAAAAAAACATGCCTTACATTATCTTTGAAGAACTGCATCATCTTATCTTGTGAAGAAGTCAGTTTAATTAGCAAATTATGGTTTCGAACTAGACGCAAATTCACCACATTGAATGGAGTAGGAGAAATAGCAAATGGAAACAAATTCAGACCTTTATGTGACTGTTTGGACTTTCATGAATAAGCTCCATAGTGTTTTAACACAGCCTCAGACTGGAGGTTGATGGGCCCAATAGGAGGACCCGTGCCATTACGTGATGCGGCTGAAGACAGAGAAGGTCTCCAACCCGCCTGGCTGGCCTTTGGGTGGGCCCTGCTGGAGCTACTATTATAAATGCCTATATAGTGCTTATATTTGTGAAGTAATAATAATCCTTTCAGTGATCTAAATTTAACTATTTGTTTTCCCACAATTTATCATTAATACCCCTTATTTTTCTTGACTTTGACATGTGCTGCATTGGGTTTTAAGTTATCCACGATTTATAAACAAGCACCAAAGAATAGGAAAAGCTTATGTGATCTTGTGTTTTTGCCTTATTTAACTGTGCCTAGATTTTATTAAATAAAATAAAATAAAATTTTATGCCTAGAATGAAATAAACAATGGACTTTTTAGCTAAACTTAACCTAGAGTGCTTCTGCTTTCTACAAATTTCTATGTCCAAACAGGTTTTAAAAAGTTAATGTGGGCAAAATTTATTAAAATCGGAAATTACTGATATTGTGATTTCGATACCATTGATATCGCGATATCGATATTATTTTTACCAATATCGAGATAGCGATATTTCAGCCATTCTGCCAATGAAATCAATGGTGCGGCCGAAATTTGATATCAAGATATTGGTAGCATCGATATCGCGATATCAGTAAAAATTTCGATATTGCGATATCGGTAAAACCCGTTTGATATCACGATATTAGTAATTTCCAGTTTTAATAAATTTCGCCCTAAAGCCTCTAAGTGATATGACTTACCTGCTAAAAACCTAACTAGTGAAATTAATAGTATTGGTTGTAGTGGAGTTTCCCAGAATACTGCCAGGCATGGCTCATCATAACAATAGGGAGTGTTGAGTTAAAGTTGATGGTAGCTTGATTCAAATGTGATTTTCTGAACCTACAAATATATATGTTGTATTTCCCCTTTAAATATTTACCTGTTACATTCTTCTTGTTTACCAAACACATATTGTTTGCTTGTCTTAACAGTAAAAGTTCAGAATATACTAGAATATAAATAAGTTTAGACCAAGACAACCCCTGTGAAAGGTACTTTGCTTTTTTTAGTGCCCAGCCCCAGCACAGTGACAACATTTGCTACATAGTCAGTGATGAAGAAAACAAACACTGGTCCATCAAGATTAGACTATATTTTTAAGTTAATAACCCTGAGTTTACTTTTGTTGGACCAGAGAAAAGTAAAAAAAAACATTTACCGCTTGAGAAAACTTGTTTAAATACGGGGGAAAAAATCCTTCCTGAACCCTAGCGATCAGACTGCATCAACATGCTACTAATTATTTTTATTGATTTTGAAAACCCTAATGTTATATTCTATGTTCTATCCAAGCCTGAAGCACTACAGAGAGTTTACTAAAACTAATTTCTGTGAAAGACTATTTCACAATTAATCAGAGTGGACATGTAGATCAAACACCTTTGATTTTATAGATCAAACTAATTAATTCCCAGTAGTCCCCAGAGATAGAAGAAACATTTTCTGAATCAACTGCAAGGCATTTTTAATTTTTGAATTGTAGGGGAGGGACCTCCTTCCTCTTACAGTCACTGTCTGGCACATAGAGTGATGTATCTTGATGGTTCTATCCTTGTAATTAAGTTTATTTCTACTATATTAAATACTTCCTCCATTATTATTCTATTGCTAAATTGCGAGATTTGTTTAGATCGATACTTACCGAGAGAAACTTTTTCCATTGAAAATATCCATGGAAAGGATAGCCACACTTTACATTAGTGTAGTATAGCTACCTTTCCATGGAAATATTAAATGGAAAAAGTTCCTCTTGGTAAGTATCGATCTAAACAAATCTCGCGATACTAACCACGTGAAACTTCTGGGTGTTCGCCCGATTAAACTTGGAAAAGATGAAATGAGCTTTTCCGAGTTTAATACATTTCGCCCGCTTGTGAGATGGTAGGAACTGATTGGAATGCTGGGACTCCCGCACATAGGCTCTCACTCACATGATGTTCCTACTAATAGTTTGTCTATATTGTGTCTGTAGAAATTAACCAGTATCATTAGCAAGCACAACCATGGTAAAGGCCAGTCAGTTAAAAGTTAAGATCCTGAATGAATCACCTGACCAATCTTACATGCAAACATTTTTTTTTATATAGAAACAATTAGATTATTTATGATGGCTTTATTAGCAATGCTACATATAGTTATATTGTAGAAGAGGATAAGAAAATTTGACAGATTTCTTCTCACACCTGTCAATAAGAATATGGCCTTTACATTGATGACGTTTGTTTGTGATTGCAAACCTTCATCCTGTAGAGTTCAGATTAGTAAAAGGGCAAGTGTAAAACATCTATTGATCATGTCATCTGCCGAGCAGCTGGGAATTTGAAATCAGTGTGTAGCATGCAGGTTATTATACAATGTCATTCTGCTCTCTCATTTATAAAATAGAAAGAAGATGGAGCTGTTTCACAAAATATTGGAGTAGTAAAATCCTAGTTTATTTTTTTTGAAGGCAGGATTTCAAATGTGGTAATTACGTCTAAGGTGGCTGGTGCCTTCTGCCTGTATTAAACCTTTAATACACCAGATACAGTAGAGAACGTCTTCAAAAAAAGTTACTCATTTCTTGCTGTGCACTTTAAAAAATATATATTTTCTAACTCAAATCTTTGCAGAAATGACCTTTTGGCAGCCTATCAACACTTCTAACCAATCTTTAATAAGTTGATTTAGAAAATAAACATTTAACAACTTTAAGAATTGCAGTACGTAAAATAAATTGTTTACTTTCCCTGTTTTGGGAGTTACAGTTCTTAAAATCCACCTAGGAAATAATATCTTGTTATGTTCATCTTGGGCATGCAGTAAAATATCCTGATCTCACTCAGCTAGTATTTAATGCATATTTTTTGTTAAAGAAATACTAGTCACTAAAGGGATTATTTATGAGAGTTCAAACAGTGGCATAAGAGTAAGAATTTGCATTAATTCATCACTTTGACATCTTCAAGTATTTAACAAACTCTACAATGTGGCAAATCCGTGTTCAATTCCAACGGTCATGATGGTAGTGGATTTATTTAGCTTTTTGCATCATCTTGCATCTGCATACACGTTTTTCAGCAATTCCTCAAGCGTCAGAGTCTGTCAAAGTAGCAAATTGGACAAGGGGTACTGTGTCATATTTTCTAGTTTGACTTCCCAGATCGTACATACATACAGTCTTGAGGGGCACATTTACTAAAGTTGAACAGGTTTTTGACTAATAAATGAAGAAGAAACATGTGGGGGTAATTCAGGAAAGATCGAAGTTACCTTGCGAAGCTTCTCATCACTTTGCCGAGACGGGTACACGCTCCCCGGTCTCCTGCAAGTGGAGATCAGCGAACACTTTAAAGGTACTTTGGCTCAGCGAGGAGACTCGAGTGGTCACGAGGTGAGCCGAAGTACCTTTAAAGCGTTTGCTGATCTCCGCTTGCAGGAAACCAGTGAGTGCGTACCCGTCTCAGCGAAGTGATGAGAAGCTTTGCATGGTAACTTCGATCCTTCCTGAATTACCCCCACAGCCTTTATTTAATGATAATGCTGTTTTCTCCTATTTACTAAACTGTTCAAAAACATTTTTTTTTGCCCAAAAGAATTCTCCACCCTCAGGCCAGTATAAACCCATTATTCTCTATGGAGATGGTCCTGTTGTTTAGCCTAAGTCCAAAATATTTCTCCATCGAAAAGAGACATCGATATCTATCTGTAAATTAACAAACCCTTATAGAAAAGCATTGCAAAGTGCGCCCATGTTAGCAGACTGAAAATGAATTATTTAGATGGGGAGACATTTATACATCATTCTTTTGTTAATGAAGCAAATCGAAAAATACTGGGAAATCGATATGGTCGAACTGGTCTTAGTAAATATGCCCCAATTGAACGTGTATGTATGAATGTGCATATTTAGCTGAGATGGCAGTGGTGTAAATGGAGAGCAGAGCAGGAAAAAATGTAGGTATGTTTTTACTAAAATGGCAACCAAGTGCCAACAAAATCTAGAAATTGTTTGCCACTTAATATAAAAAAAAAAATCGACTCTGGACACAATACTTGCGACTGAAATGCAACAAAATGGTGACATCATACTTAATATACTTTTCTAATATGACTGGGATAAAATGTCACTGATTTTGTATTAAAAGGTGTATTGTATAGTGGTTGTAAGATGCATTGTGTGATATTATTTGCTTTTCTGTATAACATTGTGTGCAGCATTACGGAAGCAGCATAGAGTATAGAGAAAACAGCAGCCAGTACTGGAAGAGTTCATCCAGAAATCTCACCTGTCTCTCAGGTGAGCTGAGTTACTAATTAAGGGGCTTTATAGAGAATTTGCCTCTTAGTAAAAGTGGTTCACTCTTCTCCAGCTTGCTGGAGGGGAGGTTCTGCACAGTGAGAGAGATTGCTGTATGTTAAAGGGTACCTGGGGGTAGGAGACCTCTAGGTGTGCCTTAGGGCAAGGTTGTCCTGTAGAGCTGTTGTTATAGCTGTGGTCCTGAGAGAGTGAAGACATTCCTGGGATAGACTGCCCTAGGAGTCCTGTGAAAGAAGACTGTCCCAAGCTTAGAGGTAAGCGTAGGGGTACTACCGT
>WMED01011080.1:1713-15439 GCA_019650415.1 Pipa parva | reverse complement strand
CTCCCATAGATTTTAATGTTTATATTGGCGATAACAGTCATCAGTTATTGATTATCGACCCGAAGATTACAATAACTGCTTATCGACCCTATCGTTCATCATTACTAGCCATTTATAAGGTTATAAATTACAGAATTTAATTTAATTCTAGTAGTTTTATGTATTATACAGATATTATACACTGTTCACAATGGGAACCCATGTATCAGTGTATTATATACATTTTTGTGTCTTTTTTTTCTCTTTTTAAGCACTTACTGTTGGGTGGCTTATACGTCTAGTTAGAAAACCTTTTAATCTGACAAGAAATCAAATGATATTTGCCTTTTGGTGGTAACTGCTGTAAAAGCAACAAAATGATTTAACCTTCAGTGTCTGAGTAAATTAGATGTTTGATGGTGATAGATGTGTTCAAGTGGAAGAGGAGACAGCTTGCACATATCTCATTACTTCCATGGAACTTAAAACACTACAGCACCTGCCTGTTTTATCTGTCTCATATACTTTGGGCATTTGTTAACATGTATTCCAAATGGCTCCAATACTTTAAAGACTTCAAAATAATCTGAAGAGAATATTAAGGTCATTTTTTGGTGGCAAAGAATCTCGATTCTTTCTTTGTGTGTTTTTGTGTTCTTTCTTTGCAATAGAGAATTCCCTTTTATTCTTCTAGCTAAAAGCTTAACGTTAAACCTAGACTGGATTTTGACTTATCTTTCTTAACTGTTGTAACAAAGTAGGTAGAAAGGTATTTGAACATGTTTTTTTTTTGTCCTTAGGATAAATTCTTTTTTTTGCACACATTAATGATTAATGTGCCCAGTACAATATTTTTTTTTATTTTTTTTTATAAATCTGTTGCTTTGCTGTTAGAAACTGAAATTCTTTGTTGGAAACTAAAATGTCTATATAGATAGGCAATGTTTGTCTATGATATATTAAGTGGTTTATTGAAAAAAATATATATACAACAATCAGCCACAACATTAGACATTCTGACAGGTGAAGTTAATAACATTATCTCATTACAATGGCACCTCTCATTGGGTGGGGATATAGTAGGCAGTGAACAGTCAGTTTTTGAAGTTGATGTGTTGGAAGCAGGAAAAAGGGCCAATCATAAGGATCTGAGTGACTATGACATAGATCAGATAGAAGTGCCTGAATGACTAGGTCAGAACATCGCCAAAAGAGCAGGTCAAAGGGAGTGTTTCCAATATGAAGTCATTAGTCAGTACCTACCAAAAATGGTCCAAGGAAGTACAATTGGTCATAGATGCTTAATCTATGGAGGTCTCAACTTGCAACTTAGGAGTCTTTAAGGATCTGCTGCTAGCATCTTATTGGCAAATACCACAGGAGACCAATCAAAAGTCTTGTGCAGCCCATGACTTTAGTTAGATCAGTTAGAGCTTTCTTGCTGACACGAGGGAAACATTCACAATATTAGACAAGGTGTTTCAATGTTAATTCTGATCAATAAATATCAAGGCGAAGGTCAGGACAAGAGATGTGCAAGATAGGAAATTACTCCTAATCAGATAAAATCAAGTCAGTGAGTAAATCATTTATTATTATTTATAAATTCAACGTTAGCACAAAGGAGAGAATGACTCTCAATCCGGTCAAATCAGGTCATTGATTATATAGATCACCTTGTTGTTGGTATTATGGATAAGCATTTTCCACTTCTGTCTTTTGACTTCCTCTGATTTTTCAGATACTGTATCATAAAAGTCTTGGAGGCTTCTTCTCGATCAAGTCCAATAGACAGCTCTTGGGAACAAATGGACTAATTTTATGCCTTGTGACCATATGTGCACACTGATATGTTGGTAAAAATTTAGGACATAATGATATTTGTCCATAGTTTTTTTTTTTACAATAATTAGATTTTCTAACACTGCAACTGCCAGTGCGATAGCGACTTACTGACTAAATAGGTGGTAAAAGGTCACTTAAGACTTCTGTGAGAAGACATTTCATTTGATAGGCTAATGCCAGCTTGGCATTCTTCATGGCAATAGCTAATTTACTTTGTATTTATTTTGTTAATTCTTTATATTTTGGATATGTAACTAAAATCAGTATCAAAATGTTTGCATGACATAGACCAGGATTGGCGAATCTTTCTGGCATTCTGTGGCAAAAGGGTGATGCCACTCACCACCGCATCCCCCGAAGTGCTGGTGCTGGTGAGTGACGTCATCACACCTGCGTCGGGGGAGGAGTGTGCATGTGTCGGGGCAAAGATCTCCCCTGTGAGCTAGCGCTCCTTCAGTGCAGGCCATGGATCTGGCCTGAAAACTGTCAGATCAGATCCGTGGCCTGTACTGAAAGCAGGCTTGGCGACGGCTCACGTGCCAACAGAGAGGACTCTGAGTGCCCTCTTTGGCATGCATACCATAGGTTCACCATCCCTGACATAGACAAACTATCATAAAAACTTGTATCCACTTCATAACTGTTATTTTCAGCTATATCATCTGGAATGCTGCAGCACCATCCTTGGATAATGGTGTGTCCATTAGGAACAAATGCAACTCACTAAGTAAACCATAGTATAAAGAAAAACATCTAGTAATCAACTGAATTTAGAGTTTTACAAAGTAAAAACTACAAATGGGAAGTATGGTGGAAGTATTGCTGTCTTGCAATGCTGGGTTCTGGGTTCAGTTCCACCTTGGACTTCATCTGCATGGAGTTTGTATGTTCTCCACCTGCGTGGGTTTCCTCCCACAATCCAGAAACATACATATGTGTGTGTGTGACTGAATAGGGAAAATAGATTGTAAGTGAATGATGTATCTATGTAAAGCGCTGCATAATATATCAATGCTATAAATATATAAATATTTTAATTTGTAATGGCATAGAGATGGTTATTACACTATAACATACAGAAGAAATATCAAGCTCCCTTGCCATCTACTTCATTAAATATTATGCTGAAAATTAGGTCCAACTCCCTTGTATTAAATTGTATGTCTAATGCCATAATGAAATTGTTTCTCATTATGCTGGATAACTAAGCAGTAAGTGTCCCAAATAGAAGGGTGTTTTTTATGCCCTCCATTACTTATTTGGCTTGCGTCAAGAAGCATAGTTCAGAATATGTTTGAAATAGTGATGACCTAAGACAGTTTGCATTCTTTTAATGTTTATTCTTGGTAATATTGTTAAGGTGGGAAATAATATGAATTGCTAATATTATTCTTGCTAGTTTCTGAGAGTCGGGGCAGTATGCCTTAGCAGAATGTGCATTTTGAGGTTATGTCCCCCTTGATATATGAGCATGTTTAGTAAGTTAAATTAATTCCTAGCTATCCTAGAATGAGTGCAGAGGGTGGGAGCTTTTCTGGTTTGATTGTTAAGACCTAGTTTCGGAAGTCCTTTTGTGATAGGACACCCTAGTATTTACAGTTGGTGGCACATTGACCTAGTGAAATAGAGTGATCTGAATCTCAAGGACTATTGTACAGGTCTAGTAACCCTTGTTCTGGCCTTAAGCTGCTGCCCGCGTCTCTTCAGTCTTCTCCTTCACTGTGTAGCTAGAAGTTAATGTGAAGTGGAGTACCACAAGTTACCTGGTAAGACATGCAAACCTATTGGTCACTGCAGTGTTGCTCGGTGACCACTGTGTACACAGTGCAGGGGAAGACTGAAGAGATCAGAGCACTAGCTGGCACAACACTAGCTACACACTCATTAAAGAAATGTAATATTTAAGTTACATTTTATTTACAATTTTTTTTTTTTTTACATTTAATGCTTCTCTTTTTGTTTCTATTTTTTTGTAATTCCCCTTGAATTACAAAGTCAAACAGTCAGCACTGTTCAGAACAAGCAGGAGTTCATTATAGTTCACAGTTCCAGAAACAAATATTCAGCTACTACTAAAGCAGTAGTTGTGAGGGCTGGGGTAAGCAACAATTGAGGAGAAGGAGGTAGCAGCAGGACACTGGACAAGTGGAGCAAACGTACAGATCCTAAGGTGTGGAGTATAAGGTAACCCACAAGGAGGTTAGGCCTTAGCTGCGGTGCAATACCCAGGTCACAGCCCTTAGGGCTGTGGTCCAGGAGCATGGTACAGAAGTGGTAAGAGGTAGTCAGGTCACAGGCTAGAGTCAGGGCAGGGGGAAAATAATTGTAGTCAGAGTACTGAGCAAGAGTCAAGACAAGCAGCAGACAATCAGGAACAGAAGACAGGCCAAGGTCAAACACAGGAACAGGAAACACAACAGACACACACAGGAGAACCATAGCAGTCCTATAATCGGGCACCATAGCTGAGGTTTAACTGGCTTAAATAGGTGCCCGGCGAGAACGCATCCATGACGCAATGCCGGCATCATGACTAGATCTGACATCAACACACACCGGAGCCTTGAAAAGGACACGCACAAAGCACCCCAAATGGGTGCGACCAGAATGCCAAGATGGCGACCGCTATAGACGCCAACGTGGGATGGAAACAGGCAGATGCAGGTAAGTACCTCTCCTTACAGTAGTGAACTGCTAAGGCTAAAATGAGCAAAGCGTAGGAATTTTTACATAAATGGCCCCATCACCTGGCTAGTAGAGTCTTGGCAGGGAACAGTGAAGCAAATTCAGCCAAAATGCTGTCCTGCAAAACTAAGCTCTTCCATGCCAATGGGTGAGATTGGAAACAAGCTAATACTTACATTGTAGCTACTCCAAGTGGATGCTTTCAAAACTGAATGGCTGCAAGTACAGCAACCTTTTTTACTTTAAAATGATCTTGTGGGTCACTGTTCTTGCAACATTCTGCTCTGTGTATTTTCTTGTCGCTTCATAGTGTTACTAATTGTAGGGTTAATTGTCTTCTGCTTGTTTTCAACTTGTATGTTATGTTTTGTCTATCAAAACAAGATATTTTCTTGAAGAAAGTTAATTGACCAACGCATACATTTTCAATAATAATTCATTTTAGGTCTAGCCACCATGCACAGTGATACTCAGAAAATGTAAAATATTAAACAATAATAATAATAAAAGTTATTTCAGTAGACCAAACTCAAATACAACATGAATCCTTCTCAATATGATAAAGACATTTCTTTGAAACAATCTTGATTCCTGGTGTATGGGGATGTTTTCTGGATAAGAGGTCAAATTTCCATTACTTGATGAGCTAATCTGACGTGACAGCCTCATATGCAGATGGGGGAATCTCTTGTCAATATTCCTTTCTATAGAAACAAAGAGAGACAAATGTCTATATTCATCTTCTTCCTTCATGCATGAGAACCATTACCTTCTCTCTCTCCTTCTTCATTCAGGTAGCCTTTCAGCATTTAAATGCACCCTTTTGTGATTGTTACTTAGGTGATGCAATGCAAGGCGCTTTGCAAAAAGCCTGTTTATTAAAGTAAGGTGCCTATTGTGACAAGAGAATTTACATACGGCATGTTTAATCAGTCACACTAATATGCTAATTGGATTCATCAATGGAGATACACAGCAAACTGCATCTTTGAAAAATAATGAAGGAAACAATGAAAGCAGCTGAGACACTTTGGTAAGCATTAGTTGAAGGCATTCAAATTTTGGTTTAAGAAAAAGAGATGTTACACATCCAGTTTAGTATTCCGTACACTCGTCCTGCTCCTAATGTGCCTAAATCCTCAAGCTTTTGCTCAACCAAATCAGAAATCTTGTTGTCATGTGATTTTTTTATTTTATTTTCATGGAATGGAAATGTTGTAGACCAAAAACAAAATGAAAGAGTATCAGAGAATTAAGGGAAAAAAATGAAGGTGTCATTTCTGTCCATTCTTTTCGACGTATTTGTCTGTGGCGAATTCAGTAGTTGAATTCGCTAGTTATGGATTGATGCTGTGTCTTGTTTTAAAATACGAAATACTAGAGCCTAGTACTGTGCGCAGGTCCCTTTATATAGGGGTGCCTTCGCGGTGATATCACGCTGTGCGTCACTACGTGACACACATATGCGATGATGTCGCGCCCGAAACTCACCACGTGATGTGCGTTTGCGATGATGTCGCGACTGAACCTCATCATGAGATGCATGTAAGTGATGACATCGCAACCAAACAAAGTGCATTAGGGTGTGCCTAGGTACTGCTGGATCTTCTGGTACTTTAATTGGAACATGATTGATCCATGTGTAGCGTGTAACAATGACTCTATATTAGCAACATATTGTCATTACAATGGTATAGTAATTTTAGTACACTCACACTCATTATTAACTTTACAAAATGATCTACATTGATCAGACTCGATGCAGTATAAATAACTGTATTCTCCTGGCACAAGTAAATTCCACAGAAAATGAACAAAGAATAACAAAATGAAAAATGTGGATTTATCTACCAGGTCTATCCTAGGTTAGGTTCACGTTAGCGTATGATGCGCAGTGCATCATACGCTAGAGTAAAAAAAGAACTCTCTGGCCGTCCTACTAGCTACAAGTCAGTCAAGTTACTAGCAACAAGATTTACTGATCAAGTTTGTTTTGTGACCAAAAAGAGAGGCCAAAGATATTCCCAATAAGACTTTATTAATTACCGTTACTCCCAAAGAAAAATGCTGAATTATGGAGGGCAGAGCAGGGAAACAGAACTGCCTCAGCAATCAATAGAGAGAGAACAAAATGTACCCATTTCCTATCTCTTATTTGATAAAACGCCATGACATTGTGTCGCATAATTGGTGGTCATGCTTGCTTATGCAATGGACTAGCAGAACAGAATTTCCTTAGGAAATGATAGGAAAACTGTGATTAATAACCAAATACCTTTCTATTATCTGTGCTTCAGACATCAATTGATTCATGGTCATGTCAGCAAGAGCCATAATTCCAAAACACAGCAAATAGTTATCTTCTCCATTACTAATTGACTGGATAAACAAAATGAACCTAATCATGCATGTGGATGACCTTAATGGAATCAACCCAATTCAAAAATGTGTGCTTTCGTGGAATGTGCTCCTCGGATGGTGTAAGAGACTTTATTCTCTTATTCTTATGTCATATGTTATATATAACCCCAACCGTTTTGTAAATAATATCAGTTCTGTATGATCATATACTACTTGTCCATATGGCACTACCAGCATACCTTTGTACATGATGCAATCCTTATGTCACTTCAATCCAAATTTGTTCCCATACCCCTCCACTTTGTATTCCTATTATCCTATCCCTTTCGCTAAATATTGTCATATTACCATGGTATTAGCAGAATATAAAAAATTCTAGCCATTTCCATTTAAACATGGATAATAAATACTTAATTATGCGTCAACACTTCAGTTAACTGTAGCTTATTAAATTTTTTTTTTTGACAGGTTTTTTTTTCATTGTAACGTCTGCCGTCACATATTTCACTCTATCACAATTGTTTCTTGGTAAAGATAAATTTGCTTTTCACATATCCTAAAATATAATAGCAAGAAAAACTCCAAAAATCATTGGACCAAACTGGCAGAAACCCTAACAGTATTTAAGCACATCTGATGTGCCTGCATATTCGTTTCTTCAAAGTATTAAAATGAAACCTAAGTTCACTATTATGACTTGTTTCTACATTTGACTAAATGAGGTATCCTAGTATAAGAGGCTATTTTAAGTGGATTTCTCAAGGAATTAGCCTCAGGAGAAATAACTTTCCAGTGAAGATTCATAGATAAAACATTCAATTCCGAAAGAATATATTGGAACTATCATTTCTCTCCTTGACTAGACATAGGTACAGTTATCATGACCCAGTATCAGTATAAACATACACTTTTTGATGATATACCATGGAATGGTTTTGCTAACCTTTAGGTCATTTTAACCTCCTTTAATGTCAAATATACTTAATATAATATGACTCATTACTGACTTTAGAACAAGGGGCAAACCCATTCATCAGGTAGCAGTCACTTCTTGACATAGATGACATTTAGTCTCCAGCCAGGACATTCTATTATCACTCCCTTAGCAACTAATACTTTGTTACTATGCTTGAGCCTTGCAATTATTCTATACCCCAGCATAGTTTCCCTCATTCATTGGAAGTAATCATGTCCATCTGCTAAACTCAACATTGATTATAATAGAGATTGATCTTTAACAATTCTTATGGCAAGATTTATTAAACTCTGAAAGACCGCTCTTGTTCTTTCCCAGTTTATCTCGTGAGATCTTACATTGTTCTCAGGATATTTTTTCAATTTTTTTGATATCGGGTTTTTCAATCTCGGTTTTTTTGATAGAAAGGTAGCCATACTACTAATGTAAAATATGGCTACTTTTCCATCGAAAAATTGAAAAAATGTCATAAGAACAATGCGAGATCTCGTGTGATAAACTCGGAAAGACTGCTCTCGGTCTTTCCGAGTCTAATAAATTTCACCGCTAGGACTTAGTGCACGAGTTGGCAGGAGTGCTGAACCAGGTCATGATATAATTCCTGTTAAAAGAAAAATGATGAATACTTTAAGAGCATCATGTGAAGGCCTTGTTACTTTATGGCTGGGTTTTTATCCATGAGTAAGCAAGCGATGTAAGGTGTGAAAAGCATAAGATGTGGGTTCTTACATTTGCTGTTTGATTTTAAGATAAATAAAGTCTGGTTTTACTTGGAAGTGCCGGATGATTATGCGCGTTTGCAGATTTTTGGGAAAAAGAGGAGACTTGCTTTTCCTGAGCAGCCAACCATAAAGCTTCCAAAGATTAAAGGGAAGTGTGCAGTATCAATCCACACTATGGGGGTAATTCAGCATACTCCAAATTTACCCTCCGATGCTTCCCCTCTGTTTGCAGACACTGTTATGCGCTCGCTGATGTGCTGCGTGCGGACATCAGCAAATGCTTTAAAGGGATTCCAGTCCTGGCGAGGCTCGCGAGGTGAAGCATCGGATGGTAAGTTCGGAGTATGCTGAATTACCCCCATATATTACACATTTAGGTTGTAGCCTTCTTTCTTTTGTGCATGTTAAAACTATGAGAACACATGGTAATTCTGAATTAAAAGATGCTTAGCCACATACAACTACTTCCAAGATCTTCCAGAAAGAAAGGTTTCTCCATCACTTTCAATAGAGCCAGACCCATCAAACCTCTGTGATATATTATTCATGAGCTGGAATATCTTTACAACAAATTTCCTCTTTTTGAATCAAGTAGAGTCGTTCTAATAAAATGGATCTTAATATTTTAAACAGTGATTTTTTTTTTAAATTTGAAACATTCCAATTTGCAGCTCTAGTATGGCTAGGTGACCATATAGAGTAAACCTATTACACGTGGAACAAATTTGTCAGTTTCTGGAGAGTGTTAATGACATCAGGTGAAATTTACTAAAGTCAAAATTTTTTTTTTTTTTTTTACTTTTTTGCCCATTTTCTGCCTGAAAATCAGGCAAAAAGGTCAAAAAGCATGTCTTCGACCTCTGCACCCCTTTTTTGAACTTTAGTAAATTTCACCCAATATTGTATACTTTATTTATGTTCATATTTTTCCATTGATCTGTCCTCCCTTTTATTTTTTTAATAACTTTTTTTGGCTTTCAGTGATGGAATACCATTACTTTTTTATGTCGGTTACAAATATTCTTTGAAATTCCTGCCAGCATTTATGCTTTCCAGAGTGTTTGCTTCATGCAAATAAAAAATAAATAAATAAATTTTAAAAAAAACATACATATTCAAAATATTCAGGTCAGAACCTTGGAAATAGAATCAGGAAAAAAATGTAGTAATGATTTACATAGTAACATAGTAACATAGTTTATAAGGCTGAAAAAAGACACAAGTCCATCTAGTTCAGCCTATTTTCCTGCAATGTTGATCCAGAGGAAGGCAAAAAACCCATGAGGCAAGAGCCAATTATCCTCATATTAGGGAAAAAATTCCTTCCCGACTCCAAATATGGCAATCAGAATAATTCCCTGGATCAAGATCCCACCTTCAGTTATCTATTACCCATAACTTGTAATATTCCTACACTGAAGGAAAGCATCCAAACCAGTTTTGAACTCTTTAATGGAATTAACCATAACAACTTCTTCAGGCAGAGAGTTCCATAACCTCACTGTTCTTACAGTAAAAAATCCCCTTCTTTGTTAATGATTCTTGGGGCTTTTTCTCCCAAGGACAAAGGATAATATTCTGCCTTCATTTTTTTTTTGTCTTACACTTTCAAGTTACTTTTTAACGTTTCTTACATACCAACTGTGATGTAGTCGTAACTGTTCTATGTGTTTGTTGTTCACACATTGTAATCCATCTGCCTGGCAAGAGTGAGGTAATAGAGGAGTTGGGGTTAACTAAAGGAATGAGGAAGTGCTAGACAGGAAGCTATGGATGAAGCATGGAATAAAGAGTTCTGATCCAGAAAGTCAGTGTCTCATACTGGACTTATCCCAGGTGACATATATCCTCACTACAACACTACACCAACCCTAGAGAAAGAAAACAGTTCTATGCTAGTTCCAAAACACTGGCTAAACACTTTGAAACCCTATTATTTGTAGACCTTTACTTTATTTAATAGGAATCAACAGAAGATAAATGAATGTACTACTTCTAAAACACATATTCATTCATGATGAGAACAGAATTATCTGTGTTTTGTTCTGAATTATGTACTACATATTTTTCAAGCCACATCTGTCATTTTCTAATGAATTCTACCCTGGTTTTACATAGCAGAATATAAATTTCCCTGTGCTATTTTTGTAATAATTATATTCACATTATTAACATCTGTCTGCATTTTAAAAGCATACATAAATAATCATACTAAATTAAATCTGCCACATTTTGTATTTTGAATTATTTATTTTCTTAGAGTACATGTCGCAGACAAATTTTTGGTCATTCTATACTATAAAATTCAAATTAAGTTTTAAAGGATTAAATTCTTATATTTAATTGCACAAAATGGGTTTCACATGATAAGGTTTGATTTTGTTAGTAACTTTATTCATTATTTAATAAAACAAGTGTCCTTTAAATGGTTCAGTCTTAAAGGGACAAGGTTCCCAGTGGTTGCAGAGGGGGGTACCAAACTGAACAGATGAATAGTTGGAGGCAGGTAAACAAGTAGTCATCTAGACCAGGTCAGCCGCAAGGCAAAAATCAGAATGAACAGAGATCAAACTAGATAAGAAAAATATGGTTATTAAAAGATCAACAAAATCACTGGACAAGCCAGGAAAAACTATAGCATAGAACTGCAGTGATCTCTGGACAGTGATAACGGTACTGTCAAGCATCAGCTATTGGAATTGGCTACAGCATAAGACATAAGTGAAGAAGGATAGCAAGAACATAAATAAGGTGAACCTGTGAGAAAAAAAGCACAAAAAAGCACTATATAGTGCTATATCCCAATATACTGTGTACACAAAGAAAAGAACCCAAAAGTTCCAATAGAAGATGTGTATTTAAATGTGAAGTGAGAGAGAGTCAACACACTGTGTGAAACACCCTGGATGTGAATACACACAGAAAGCAATAATCTGCTCACCAGATACTGCTAGACAACAGGCATGTCAGTCTCAAGGACTAGAATGAACTGCTTCCAGAATTTTCTCAGGATCATTCCCATCTCACAGTGTAAAAAAACAGCACAGAGGAAAGGCTCCGTAGATAAAAAGATTTATTCTGGAAATGTATATCCAATCAACGATAAAAATGATTCAAATTGATAAAAAAATCACAAAAACACCAATAATGTGATAACCTCCAATCAATCCATTGTAATGCAAGCTGTGCAATTGTATAAGTCACAAACTCAGTAGCAACAGACAAGCTGTAATGGCTTCTAACGTTTCAGCACACTTAAAAGCAAGCAAGCAAAAATTAGAAAATATAAATAGATTGTTAGGAAGGTACCTGCCACTCTACGCGTTTCACCACCTCTCTTTAATGCCGTGGCTTCCTCAGGAGTGAGTATCGTGAACATAAGAACATAAATCAGTATTGTTCAACCCTTATATTGCTAATTAAAAATGAAATAAAGTGCTTGTTATACTTGGTGTAATTCTACATGGGAGGTCCTAATATACTGACTAATATACATACAACACTGCAACCCCTTTTATTTCCGCCTCTTCTTCAACATTGCCAATGTGAGCCAGCGTGAAAGCAGTATTCTGATCTAATATTGCTTCAGTGACTGTTCACAGAGACAATGTTGACCAGGAGGAATGAATCATAAAGGAATTGTGATGCTGGAAACAGAATAAAAAAGAATGATTATTCAAAATTCAGGATGCAGCTCTGGAAGAAAGAGTAGCATAAAGTATTTAAGACCTCCCATATAGAATCACTCTTGCTATAATAAGCACTTTAGTTCTCCTTTGACCATTAATCAGGATGCTCACCTTCCCTTCATTATATATCTCATGTTCTTCTCCCCTGCCTTTTATTTAATTAAATGTGACTTTAGTTCCAGTTTTTATGCCTTTTCCTATTCTGTCCAGTACTGGGCATTGCTAACTGCCTCCTGCATCACAGTTTGTAAATATTTTTCACCAGCAAACAGTGACTTTTCCCTAGTGATATGCCCTTTTCCCCTGTTTATAATATGTATGGAGTGATACAGTAGACAGTCAGTAATAATTAAGAAGAAGGATCAGACAGCAAAGGAAAGGTCATTAGTACTATAACTACCAATGAGGTGAGGGTAAGAGAAACTATAAATGTCATACACTGTAAATATTCTTCATTTCAGAGCTCTTTAAATATACTTGGTTTACTTGGGAAGCCAAAATTTTCCTTTAATTTGAACAAATGAAAATAATTACTAAAATGGAAATATTTTATTTTGGACTCCGCTTTATAGTGTCTTGTTATTTGACTAAAAAAAAAGCGCAAAAAAAAATGATTAATGTATTTAAAAAAAAAAAGTCTTAGTGCTAGTTTTTTTTTTTTTTTTATTGACAGTAGGAAATATTCGCATCACAATCTTTTTCAGACTCTTTACAGATTTTTATTAAAAGAAAAATATATTACAAATGCATTATTTATCATGCAGTATTGCATAAAGCAGATTCGTAATTGCACATACCAGTCAATGGCAGTTATTGATCAGCTCCTGCTTTCAGGAGCAAAAAAAGAAATATTTATTCATGACGCTAACACATTCCAAATACATCAAAAGGCAGAATGATAAAATTAAAGCAGGAAATAAGTAAAGCAGTTATTTTAAAACTGGTGCAGAATGGGGAATATTTTTTTCTTCTTAATTTTTTTTTTTGGATCTTATTGGATATTAATCTTTTTGCTCGAAAAATTTTTAGTTCAGGGGTCAGCAACCTTTGCCCCGGAGGGAGCAACTTTGCTCTCTTCTCCACTGGGAAAAAATGTTGGCAGAGCTGCAAATGGGGGAGGAGCGCATGCTCCCAATCACATGACCTGCTGACGTCCTATCAGAAGAAGCTTCGGAAATCATTGGCAAGGGGAGGGAGATGCGCTCAGAGCCACAACAAGGCAGCTGACCCCTGTTTTAGTTAATCACAGTTAAAATTTGCTTGGTAATATAAACCGTATTCAGGAGTTATTCGGCAAGTTAGAATAAGGTTTTTTGATTGGTTCTGTGTCCCATTTTTAATCAGTATCGATATCGCCAAACTTTTTTGATGGAAAAAATTATCTGATTTAGGAAAAGTTGCAGAACCATTTCCATATGGAATAATGAGTTTTTACATACCATAAAACCAGTAGTGGCCCTGGCCCTATT
>WMED01011079.1:0-15441 GCA_019650415.1 Pipa parva | reverse complement strand
GCAAAGTGAGTCGAACACATCGCGGCTCACTTCGCACATTGGTGAATAAGGGCCTAAGTGATGTTACACTTCACATACAGGGGCCGGAAGCAAGAGGTATCCACCAGTTTTCATCTCCTGGGCTATACAGGAAACATTGGAGACTATTTTTCCAGTTCAGCTGAAAAACAGTCAGTGAGACCATGGCCTTATTATATTGTTAAATGATTCATTTATTAATAAATAAATATTAAAATTAATGTTTGCTTATGCCTTAAAACAATGTATACTTATTAGTAAAGGGGATTACAATGAAAATAGATGAGGTGCCTGCTATTTTTAACCAACATAGCAGTCCATCTCACTTTATGACTTTGATGAAAACTGCCTTTACAACAGAAAAATATAGCCCCATAGCCTTACATAGCTTATGGCGCCATGAAGGAGCAAATGTTCCCATCAGTACAACCTGGCAAGATTGCCAACACAGAGCCTGAGGTAAAAGATCTGCACTAAGGCAGATTTTATTGATAACTTTATTTAAAATTGGATATTTTTCATCACAAAAAATAACAGAATAAGGTAATAAATCTTTAAATCAAAGATATGGGGATGATAATAGCCCAGGAGACAAACATCTACACAGTTAGTCTTTCATTCTTTTTCAATTTATTTTCTTTACCTAACATCATAAAACAACTTGTGCTAGTTAGTATTTATATTTGCAGACCTAAGAATACTTAGGGAATTCTGCCTCAGTCACAACTTATATAAAGTGTAATATTTGCACGTGAGGAGGATATATTTATTGGGAGATATTTCTAAAAATCATAAAAGTGTTCTCTTGGTATATCGATATACCTTTAATTAGGTCAAAAATATCTATATAGTCGATATTGATATTCAGGGCCAGGCCAAGGGGTAGGCATGGTAGGCAGCTGCCTATGGCATAACTGGAGTGGGGAGCTTTATCTTGATAAATTTTATTCAGCATTATATAAATTGAAGGAAATAAAAAATGTGGCAAATAGCAAAAAAGGATAATAATGTGGCAAAATGGTCAAAATGACCTTATAATTTCCCCCCATTGCCTTTGTGCCATACTAGTATAACGCAGACCATAGTAAGGTAGATCAATGAAAACACTTATACTAACAATTTAATCTACACTATAAAGGTTCATCTTTCAAATGATGTAAATTGTTGTCTATTTTAGGGAGAGCCTGGAATTGGAATCCCTGGAATCCCAGGTTTTAAAGGAATACCAGGCGAAAAGGTGAGCAAATTGATAAACATCAATGTGTTCCTTTAACCCACACAAGTGTGCAAAACAGGTACAGAGAATAACATGATTATTGTCATTTTCCATTTAAATAACCCTGTAGTATACATCTGTATAAAACATAATACATCAAAACAGCACAAAACATGGAACTTCATGTATCATATTACACTTGTGAAATGTATGTATTCATTTTGTCTATACTAGTGAATCTGCCTTATTTTCCTCTCTTCCTTCTGTTTATTTCTCCCTCTTCCAGTGTAGCAATGCATTGAATCTATCACATGAGTGTATCACCTAAGTCTTACTGCATTTCAGAATTTTTTAAACACACCTGGGAAAATTACTTCTTCTTCAACATCTGCTGCAGATTTAAATATCTGTATCTTTATACAGTATTTTGTGTTTGTTTCTGCACATAGATAAAAAGAGGGAACATTTGTGAATACCTTAACAAACAGTTTAATATAGGACACAAAAGATCATGGGGTGCTAGACAAATATAATGTAATGTATCATGATGATAATATTGATGTATATAATGAATTAAACACTTTATTCTGACTGAAGGTATTCTTTTTGTTAGGGTACAGAGGGGCCAGCTGGGCCACCAGGAGAGAAGGTATCATTTATTTATGTTTTTATTTGATATAAGATTTTACAGTAAGTAAAAATTCTGGAGTTTCTAGGAAGATTGTATACAGAGGCTGAAAACTAACAGATAATATACAAAAGCATAATGAAAATATATTTCCCTAAGTCCCCTCTGTCAGAAAGATCAGATGCATTATCTTTTTAATAACATAGTTTTTATACTGTTTATGTAGTGTTGTATTATTGATTGTGCATTTGTTTATTGATTTAATTCTTTTTTTTTGCCAGAGTTTGAGCCTGTTGCCATACTCATTGCCTATATTTATTGTTAAGAGAAAACAAAGTAAACCGAAACCTTAACTTCTCCAACTCTTCACTGACTGAGTAATTTAAATTTTGTAGATAAAATTCAGTAAATAAACTCTACAAACTTGTTAAGATATGAATTTTACATAGATATTAAGAGCCTTTGATGGTGCGCTGCTTTCTACATAGGTCAATGAAAACGGTTGAGAATGCATCGATTACATGAAATTTGTGTCACTGTGTTTTCACTTTGAGGTGATTAGATGGTTTCTCTTTATTTAGGGTATACAAGGAATACAAGGAGTAGAAGGAGCTGAAGGATTACGAGTGAGAAAATACTCCATTTTTCACAGATAAAAACATTAACAATGCTAGCATACGCATGATGAGCCCTTTGCAATCTATGCTACAGTTCCTATTATAAGTTGGTACATTTATTTCATCTATCTACCTCTTTTTCTTGATCGGTCTTTCCAAGCCCCCATTGAACAACATTTAACAAGACAAAGACATGCACTCTTTGATCCACAGACTTGCAGGTTACTTGTTTGGAATAATAACATTTAAATCTATATGACTTTGGGGCCAGTGCACTTATTACTGTTTTATATAGACTATGTAGGTGAATGCACGATGTATGGATAACCTTATGCCTCAATAATGCACTCTTGAAATTTTTTTTTCCAAAGACCGTTCTTTGTTTCCAGAGATTTCTCCTCATTTGACTTCATTTGGCAAATAACTTTAAGGCACCAAATGAAGACTGTAAACAGGATTATTAATAATGCTGCACACATTACTGTGTATATGTTCATATTTTACAAATATTAACATAATCCTAATGCATTCATTTTCATTCTCTCTCTCTCAATAAATATATCCACCCTCAGAGTTTTTGTGCAGTGTGTGCCTCTGTACTTCACCTCAGTGGCCTCGTCTTTGCTCTCTACAAAATATAGTTCTATTTATTTCTTAAATCTATTTCTTAACCTGAATTCCCTTTTATTGTAATAAACAATACAGCAGTTTACTAAAAAAAGCAAACCAGATTCCCCCATACTGATTATTCTTCACTGAAACTGCAAATCTAAAGATTATATAAAGGGGCTTTAGAACCTGGAAAAATTCTACCTTTTTTTCTTTTATGTTCTAGGGTAAAAAAGGTCTAGATGGAGAGAAAGGTGAAAAGGTGAGTATTAGTAGTTATTACTTAAGTGGAAAAACACACTGTTAATATACCTTGCTACTTCTTCTTTATCAATCCTTCCATATATACGTACCTTCCATGTTGCTTACTAGGTGATATTTTATTGTTGAAAAAAAGAGGCAAATAATTAAGCATTCACTCTGGAATGTGTTATTGGTTGTCTAATACAGAAATGATCTGTGTTTATGTGGTAATATATGATCATTATAAATGATTAGAATAGAATAGGTAGTCCTTTGTGTCATGTTGTAAAGTAGATAGGATGAAATGCTCTGTTTAAGCATTGAAAGGACTGTGAGATTCACCTCCAAGTCAAGAGAGACTGACATTATTATTATTAAATCCAAAAAGTTGCTTTTCATTTTTTAAAGCCACTCCTTAACCTCAAGTTTTACTCTGTGGGGAATTTATAATTTTAGTATCCTCTTGTAACTATCACTCTTGGAAGAAAATGTTTAATTAGTTGATATATTGTTATTGTTGACAGGCAATAGACTCATCTTTGTGTTAATACTGGCATTAGTAATACATAGGTACAAAATGGAAGAGATGTGGCCATATGAAATTAGTTCATAAATGTCAATTTGTATGTGCAACTGGATCAGCTATAACCATTGTCCACTTGTGTATACAGTTGTCTGAAGCATCTGGTCTACAGCATTAATGTGAAAGCATGAAGATAAAAAACCTCTGTTCTTACTTTTGTTAATGTGCATAACTAAACACTTCACAGAAATGTATTATATATCTGTCTGTGTGCCCAGAAAGGACAACTCTAGCGATAAGTGCAGGAACTTCACAAGGGGCAGAAGGTACAAGGCAGTCCTGGTTCTGAGATTTTTTTAAATAAAAAAAAAGGATAATTCTGAGATGGATGAAACTTTCTTTAAATGTGTTGTGATGTGATGGGCCCTGGGATGGTTTTACAATAGAAAACAGACACTCAAAGAAAGAGCTATGAGGATATATAAAATATGACATGGGCAATTAAATATTACTGACTTTAAAATTCCACATAATCTCATGTTCTGGTGGCCCTCAGTGGACTTGGATTTAAACGAGGCGTTGTGGTTTTCCAATAATAATGATAGATTATTTTTTATTTGAAGGGTGAACGTGGTGAAATAGGAATGAGTGGTCCTCCTGGCATCCCTGTAAGTAAAAAAGGTATCCTATCCCATATAAAAATGAGTGAGTCATAATTACACTGGTGTCATGGAACAGACTATTCACAAACATTGGAAGTTCAAAGGTGTAGATGTGGTGGTCCAAATGCTGCTCCCAGTACTGTATTTAAATATCTTTAACAGTAATGGAGTACATACAAACATTATGCAGCTGATATCCTGAGTAGAATAAAATTCAGGACCACAGCAAATGTGATGTGCTAAGTTTATGGTTTAGCCTAGGGATTTAGGTCTAATATGTAGGGTTTCCTCAGATTTTAGAGTATGTCTCTTTCCATTGATTTTGTCAGAAACATCCCTGCCAGTTAGAAGCAATGCATTACACATACTGTGCAAAATTACTGACATGCCTGAAATCAGTAAACTTTTAATGGATTATGTAACTTATTTTGGAAAAGTGATCTGAGAAAGAGAATCTGTGAGAATATACAAACATACACAAAATGTAGTTTTCATTCTACTTTGTGTATTATTCATTGATACTTTGCATCTTCATTAATGAATTTGGTTAAAGAATCAAGTCATTCCTACTTCCAGACTGAAAGTAAATATCAGATGCTGACCTGAGAAAGCTGCATTGCATTCCAATCAGTGACTCATATTTCTATTAGACAAACAGGAAGATTTATTTGGTTCCATGAGAGAAAAAGGCAGAAGAAGCACACGAGGGAGAAATTTATTAAAGTCAGAGAGACCGCTCTGGGTCTTTCTGACTTTACCGAGTGAAATCTCATGTTATTCTCACAGGATTTCATTTGAGATAACGAGATCAAGTTTTGCAACCCCGAATTTTCTATATTTTCCATGGAAAGGTAGCCATGCTACTAAGATAAAGCATGGCTACCTTTTCATGGAAAAAAATTAAAAAATTTCAGATGTCGAATGAACTCTCGAGAGAACAAAATGATATTTCTCTCGGTAAAGTCGGAAAGACTCTGGTCTTTTGCCCTTAGAATGCAAATATTTAATCCACTACAATTTGGTGATTGTCTGCACTGGCGTTTAATGAAGATCTCTCTTCACATTTTTTAGGATCTAATAAACTGTGGGGGTTATTCTCTAAAGTTTGAATTTGACTGTCGAATTCTCAAACAGCAGATTCCCATAGCAAATCAGCAACTGCGAAAATTCTACTATTGTAAAACCATGACCGCGACAATTTTTAAAGTTGTGACTGTGACAATATCTCCATAGTAAAGTCGCAATTGCGACAATATTATCATTATAAAGACACGACTGTGACAGTAGCAGTCTATTGCAACTGTCTTTAGGTGGCAAATTCACACCTATACGTGACAATTTGGACTTTAGAAAATAACCCCACGGGCGAAATTCATTAAACTCAGAAAATCCCATTTCGGCTTTTCAGAGTTTCTAGCAGTAAGTATCGCGAGATTTGTTTCGATCTATACTTACCGAGAGAAACTTTTTCCATTGAATATTTCCATGTTAAGGTAGCTATACTACACTAATGTAAAGTATGGCTACCCTTTCCATGGATATATTCAATGGAAAAACTTTCTTTCAGTAAGTATTGATCGAAACAAATCTCTCAATACTTACCACGAGAAACTTCTGGATGTTCGCCCTATTAATAAACTCAGAAAAGCGTAAATGAGCTTTTCAGAGTTTTTAATAAATTTCGGCCAGTAATATTGTGTCTTAATCTGACAATTGTGATTGACGCATTTTCCATTATAACCTTTTCCAACAGGGTTTTCCTGGACCTGTGGGACAAAAAGGAAATCAGGTGACATTTGTACTTTGTATTTATTCAGCCTAGTAAATATTGTCCACTTAATATAGTGCATTAAAATGATTTTCTTATTTAATTGAACATTGGGCTGTTCAGTTCCTGTGTGAAGTTCTTTGAGACCTTGTGCAGGGCACAGTATGTGACACATATCGAACAAGTTCTTGAAGAATGCTGCAGCAAATGAATAGTACTATGTATGTAAATTAATCCTTATATTGGTATTGCAGATATAGTATGGCCATAGCTTCGATTTATTCATGCTCAACTCTTTTAAATTGTGTTCATGAGAGCAATGTGGTCACTTTATTTTATTTTCTAGTTTTAAAACAATTACTTTATGTTATACAATGGCTTTTACTGTAAATATAAATATACAATATTTAATCTATTTGGTGTCTGGTTCTACAGAAACCTTTGCACATCAGTCACTTTATCATAAACATAGTTCCTGCATCACAAGTGGATTTCACTCAGAAGTAACACTAATTGCTAACGATTAACAAACTCTAAAACCTACAATGAAGAATTGATATAGTCTCACTGTTTGTTTTCTACTCATTAATTAAATATCCAGGTATAATGAGATGGCTATTGTGTGGCAGGTTCACAGCAGTTAGCATTTGCTCTTATAAAGAAGGCAGAATAATGAAAGTCAAGCTCTGATTAGTTGCTATGAGTTACAAGACCTTAGTTACATTTTACCCGTAGATGAATTCCCCTGTTTGTGCATGAAAATAAAATCTCCTGTCATCATTGGTACTTGTCCTCAAATGTATATAATAATCTTTTCTGAAACTGATGTATATTTAGATTTATGTGTATATGATTGGTCAAAATACATATATATATATATATATATATATATATATATAGCACCTCCCCAAAAATATCAAAGGAGTCTTCTCGTAAAAAGTAAAAAAGCCTTTATTGAATTTTACAGCATATCAAATTCAGGAAAAAAGCAACGTTTTTGTTAATTTTTTTGGAGGTGATGTATCTATATGCATGTTATATCTTTTTGATCTGATTAGTGCCCATGATATACATGCACTCCTATATAATAAGATTTTGTAATTTGGATTGTGCATTCCTTTTTTTCTACATACTGTTATATGATTGGTCAATTCAGATTAAAACACACAAATAGATCATTCTGAGAATGTCAAACTATTTGGAACTTTAAAAGAAGAAAAAAATGTGAAATACTTTGGAGTACATCTAGCCTTTTATAGTGGAGTTTTCATATAGCATATACCATCAATAATAATATTCTCATTCTAGGGGATACAAGGTTTTCCTGGAGCTCCTGCTATGGGGGTAATCAATATGTTTTTGTTATATTTTTATTGGTTTTAACTATTTGAAACAACAACATACAGAAATGGTTTTTCAGGAATAAAGATGTATAGTAATTATAGTAGGTCAGAGCAGAATGTAAGCAAGAGATTTAAAAAAGTTTTATTGTGCTCTACAAATTCACACTTTACACTTATTTAGTTCCATTCACAAACTGCAATAGATTTACTACCAATCACTGACTTTCATATTAGGTTTCATTATGATGGCTATCAATGGATAAAGAAACCAAAAAAAGAGTGTCAGAAGGGCTGTATGAAGTACTAAATCAATTTAATGTGCCATGTTTAAACATTTTTTTTTTTGGGGGGGGTATCCCAACCCTTCAACATATATTTTGTTAGATAAGAAAAGATTGATTTTGGCATTAATGTATTATAGATTGCATTACAGGAAACATTAAAGTTTTCTGTATTTGACATTAAACTATGAACACTGATTTTCACAGGTAATTGGACCTACTGGTAAAAAAGGTGCCAGAGTAAGTACATTTATTTTGTATTTGTGGCCTGTGATTAATAGAAATGATACCTCAGTTTTCTGCTCTGTATATCTCTATATGTTATGTATTGTAAATAGAAAGTGAATACAGTACTGGACTGTACTGTAGCAATAGCATACACAGTACAATAAATTCAATGCTCTCATACTGTACATAAATATATCTCTGTTATTATACAATACTTACACTCTGTGACATACAGGAAGAATATTTGCATGCATTCTATGTGAATGGTGGATAGGTAGACATTGTTAAATGATTCCCAATGTATTATAAGAACATATAGTAGATATGAATATTTATTTCAGATTGATTAAGATAAATTAAAGCATTTGTACATTTCCTTCATAAATATCTTCTATATATACAGGATACAAAAACACTGCGCACAGTTTAGAGTTGTATCTAGTAGAAGTACATTTTAACATTTTGCTGTAGTTTTTAGAGGCAGAGCTGGTACCCTAAACTGTAACATACAATGCAATGTTGATTGAAACTGTAGAGATGGATTAAATAGCATTTGTATTATCTGCTTGTTTCTGCCTAAAGGTCATTAAACTGTTTCATTTATTTACATTGACAGGGTGATATAGGACCAGTTGGTCCAGTTGGACCTCAAGGTATAAAAGGAATTCAAGGTGACAGAGGAGAGAAGGTATGCTTTTGTCATGTCAGCCATTAAGGGTTAAATTACTGAGTGCATCATGGATGTAATACTAGAAGAACACATTACCTGTATGAAAATTGATACTATGGGATTATATTTACTGTACTTTTCTGTATCTGGAATGTGCCAAAGATAGTGACTTTTATTGCCCTAATTTTATGAATGGCCTTAATCGATGTTTTGTATCAAACACTTTATTTACTTTGCTTATTTTAAAGCACACTAACTATGTTTTTTATTTTCCTAAAGGGAGAGCCAGGATATGGTATTCCTGGACAACCAGGATTAAAAGGAGATGCAGGTGATAGAGTGAGTAAATCGCTGATCATATATAATCACTTTTCAACCTCAGCTGTTAAACATTTGCAAAACTGAAAATAAAATAAAGGTGAAATATTATATGTTTAAGAACTATGGATGTGTACATCTCCAAAGGTGATTTTCACAATATACTGCTGAATTAAATTAATCCAGTGAATTATACTCGATAAACATCTTCTCTGAAGTGTGATGATCCATGATATGTGTGTTTAAATTTATGGAGATGGTGAAAGTGTCCTTTAGGTTTCTATTATCTTACAAAATGTGAGGTTGTGATTTACAAGGAGCCTGTTATCCTCCAGTTTATTCATATTAAGCATGTGTTATACAATTCAGATTTGAGCAGTGGGTGAACTTCAGCAATTGCTGTGATACATCTCACAGCTTCTGATGGGCAGACAGGGTGATAACACTGGGTCATCTGTAATTTAATAAAAATATGTAACTCTACTCAAAAATCTCAGGAAATATCAATATAGGATCTTCTCATGTTTAATATACTCAAAAATCTCAATGATATTAGTATAGGAGCTTCTCATGTTTAATTTAGTTACGTCAGGCTAGATCTACACAACATTGGTTCAACTCATTTTTTCACAGCAAGATTATCCACTTAACTTTGTTAACATGTGTATCCTAACTCCAATGTCCAGTTGCCATCATACATATATGTTACTCAATTCAAATATAAATTATGCAGTAGGTGTTTTTTTTCTGCAAGACTGAATTAGCAGACTGGCCTGTGTGACTGGTTTGTCCTTCCCCTGAGTCAATGGAGTTGCAATGGTTGAAATTGGTAGACCTTATGCCTTTTTTTAAACCTTACATATTGAAAACCTTTCATATTAACATAGTTAATGGAACAATATGGCATGTATCCAGGATATTTATTTATTGATTGCAGAATCACAATTAAAAGATTTTGGATCCCGATATCACTGACAAAACTGGACATCTTTAATTTACACCATAGATTATGTTTCCTTACTATGTGATCAATACTGAAACTAGCCAAGATTGGTAGGGACACAAGCCAGGCTTAGTTTCTGTCTCTAGAGAGCTCCCATGGGGTATCACTCTCACATTCTATGTAAAAAGAAATCTGTGAGAGTGACCAGACAATGCTAAATGGTATTAGACTTGGTAGATTCTAAAGGAATCATATCCTGTATGGATATAGTAAACTACTTATTGCTGATCTAATTCCCATGAGCTAAAAAGCATTTTGTTAAAAAAAAATTTTTTTAAAAAGGTTTAAAAACAAAAAAAAAAGATATCAATGCTATGTATTTTACTTAATTTTTTTTAATGTGATTTAAGATTCTTAGTCTTATTCATATGTTAAATGTAGATATAAAGTAATCCTGAGGTCTGAGGTGAGTACCCCTTGATAGATAATTAGGTGCTGCTGGATCCTGTACTTCCATCCCAGTACAATAGACCATATGTTGTATATGTTCCTTGTTTCATCCACTTTGGTTAGCTTGAACACTCATTCTGACTGAAAGCCTGTCCCATTCATTCTATGGATTAGATCTGCTTTCTGTATGCTGTCACAACCTCTGAGATTCTGAAGGTCCAGTTGTACTCCTTTACTGTATAGCACTATGGAATTTCAATATAATGATAACATTGACTTGCAACATCCCAGATGCAGTTTCAATTTAATTGAAAAATAACATTTACATCCATAATGTGACAAATGAGATTTCTGATCTGATGAATGGGACACACAGAGATGCATACATGAGTAAATAATGCCTTGTGTACAGGAGCACAAGAATTGAAAATGTAAATGAACCTAATGACATTTTGTGGTGTTTTACAGGGAAACATTGGATTGTCTGGAAAACCAGGCCCCAAAGTAAGATTTTGAACTGTAAAATGGCAGTTTTTAACTGCATAATGGCTAAAAAAAAAGTCTAGATAGTTGTTTTTGTTTAGTTCTCTCTGACCATCTCTTCTAATGAACATGATCACTTCTGTGTTTTTAAGCTGTTTGCTTATTTACTAGAATGTGTGAAGTGACCATACGATCTATGCATGTGATGCAGCTTAGCATATTTTATTTCTTTATGATTGTAAAGTGCTGTTATAAATATATATGCTTCAATACAAATACTCATTTTTTTTTTTCACAACTAGATGCAGTTATAAATATTTTCTGATTTTTAAATAGGGGGATGGTGGAGAGAAGGGGGAGAAGGGGGAGCCTGGAAACTTTGGAATCTTAGGACACCCTGGACTAAGAGGTAAAGATGTAAGTAGAGTTCTACTAGCAGAGTCTTTAAAGGTCAACAGTTGTATTCATATCAATGGGCCTTACTTATAACAGAGAACATGTATATAAGAGAAAGGGAAGTTAGTAGTAGAGATTTTGCATCGCTACACTAGGCCACACTCAACTTGCTTCTCCTTATTCACTAAACAGCCCCAGACAAGACACCTGATGGAATAAGCTTAACACAAGCTAAGAGGGCCAAAAGTAAGTAAGCGTAGTTACCAGGGTAAGTAAGAGGATCAGAATGCCAGCCAAACACGTTGCTCCTGTTAAGAACCAGGTTTCATCTCATGGCCAGCTTTTCGGGACACTTCTAGGTACTTATCCTGGTAACTACGCTTACTTATGTATAAAAAAACCAGTGAACTCTGGAAGGGAATGGGTAGTGCTAAACAAACCAATAAATCAATAAATAATAATGTGAATAATATCAAACATAAAGTCCAATAATATGCAGCTCTTTTCTTCAATGTGCAGGGGAATCCACAATCCTCCTCAAAGTGTGAAAAAACAAAAGTCCTATAAGAAAAAGCGCAAAAAACAAAAGCGCACCATAGTGCTTTACCAAATATATAAATGGTGAAAGGAAAGATTTAAATGCCACCTAAAAGTATAAATCCAATGAGGAATAATCACTCCAAAGGTGTACAAATGAACAATGATAATGAAAAAACACCCAAGAAGGTGAAAAATGTGTGAAAGAACACTCTAGTATTGAGAATGCTCACCAAACATCTTCTTTAAATCAGACATATAATAAATGCTCTGCGGAAATTCACCAATTGGCAGTCTTGAATCAAGTCTCCAAAACACAGCAGAATCCAAACAATAGCTATTCTATGCAACAGTGCTCAACTTATTAGATGTTTAAAAAGTGAAAGATACCATCATAGTGTAGTATATCACTTTTAATTGAAGAAGAAATAAATAAAAATATACTCACAAACGAGCAATATCAAAAAACGTTTAGTACAATCAGACAGAAGGTAATCTCAGCCCGTTTCTTTGCCCAATGTTAGCAACTTCATCAGGAGATAATTAACTACGCTTACTTACTTTTGGCCCTCTTAGCTTGTGCTAAGCTTATTTCATCAGGTGTCTTTTCTAGGGCTGCACTGTTTCACTTCAGCGATTCTGTTCTCTCATGTTAGGACCATAATATGCTGTTGTACTTTCATACTGATATGGCTAAAGTATTATTGCTGTATATGTAGGAGGATCACTGCCTATGGAGTTTTTCCCCAGTAGGGGTATTTTAATTGATTTTAACTTTTCTATTTTTCCTCTTACTATGTGTGTTTTTACATTATACAAACATTGATGTGTGCTTTAGTTGGATTCTTTTATCTCTTCCTTTTGCTACATTGTTTTTTATCCCTGTTAGCACCATCTGTGCTTACTTTGTACTCATTTGATTGATATATATTTTATGTGCTCACTTCAGTCTTTTGGTTTTGGCAGTTTAATGAATAAGCAGAGTTTGAGAAGTGGCGAATAGGTGTAAAATTTGGACCTTGTAGAGTAACCCCATTATCTCCCAAAATCTACCTTCTTTCATTATCTCTTATATATAAATCATTTTGCATTATAACTGTTGCTTACTACTTCTAATGTTAAATTCCCAACTATTAAAGTTATCTTTAGTCACATACATATATTATGTTAATAATAACCTTGATAATAATGGCGGTTTGGGGTCCTTTTAAAGAAACTTCTGGCATACACAATAACTGTAATGAAATGGAGCTACCGCTTTCCATTTTCACCAGATTTCTGTAATATCACTAGCTGCATTGGTGTAAGTCATTAGATTCTGACATTACCATTCACCCTTTTAGAAATGAGCAGTTGAAGATCTCCTATAAACTTGGTATTGTGAATATAAAGCTTTTTTTCTTTGCTTAAAGCACTGGTTTAGACTCCCACTTTTACAGGAGATAAGTTCCATAAGAAGATCATCCCTTAGTTGCAAGTTTAGTTTTACTACCTTTCTTTTATAGGGTGAGCCAGGACAACATGGTAACAAAGGTGCAAAGGTAAGATTCCATGGATCAGACTTGTCATCTATGAGTCGCGAGTGTCCATAATCCTCTGGTTGGATCACCAGCTGTCCTTTATTACACTGCTTTTGGTAGATATAGATACCACTAAATTCCTTCTCCTTGACAGATGCCACCCAAAATAATTAATTATTATCTGTTTATTATTCACTTTACCTGTCTGTGATTTTAATGTCATGGCTGATACAGTATATGTTCAACCGAATCACAGTTGAACTGAATTTACAAAAAAACAAAAAAGAAAACACAAACCTATACAGGCCTCCAATGGTGCCTCATCATGAAATGTTGGTATTATTATAGATGAGAAAGACGTCCACCACTAAACTACAGAGTGCTTCTCAACTAAAATGCTTAATGATAAGGCACCGTTGGCTGCCTGTATTTGTTTGTGCTTTCTTTTTCTAGTTTTTTCATAAGTGATTTGTATATGTGAAGAAGATACCAGAGGTGGTGGTTTTTGTTTAGAGCTGCTATACATTCTATACAGACTTGAATAATGGACTTTTATTATCAGCAGTGGGTGATTTGACCTCTATTAATGGACACTTGTTGCATTTTTATTGCCTTATATAGTTGTTGTCGCTGTTTGTTTATAATTTATTTTGAAATTCAACGTTTATTATTTTCCATCTTCTACGTTTAACCGAAATCTACTGGACAAGTTCAAATTACTTTGGTTCAGCATTATAAGAATGATTATTTCTAAGCGCAGAGTTCAAAAAGGATATCATTATAATGTTCAATTGTCAATGAAAATAGATTCATTTTGTGCATGTCTATAGTAATCTAGAAATTCTTAGGTATTCTACGTTGCACCAACAGATATAAAAACCAATGCATTTCTATTCAGCTGAGATTAAAAAAATGTTGAGCATTTACATATTGGTTTTCTCTTCGACCTAGGGAGAAACAGGGGAAAAGGGAGAAACAGGAGAAAAGGGGCAAAGGGTAAAGTATGATCTTAATGGCATTACTTGAATAAAGGAGGAGGGAGTACAAGTGTGTGGAGTGACGGTGTGTGTTTACACATAAGTACAGATTGGTGAATAAATGTGTAGAAATTACAGAATGACAAAAACTAGGTATACTTGTGGAATCTGAATACAAAATTATCTTCAAAACAGTATAAAAAGCTCCTATATAATATTAAACCTTTATACATAAACATTATATTTATATGGTATTCTAAAAACCTTTTCAGGGTCCAATGGGAATGCCTGGCCGCCCCGCTGATGCAGGATCTAAAGGTGACCAGGGACTGCCAGGAAAAGATGTATGTAATATACTGTTTATATATGTAATATCATGTAAAACAGATTCTAATATTGAAAAAAATGCCATAAACTTGCATATTGCTAAACAGGAGAATACATGTTCTAATGATATTGTGAAGCCTTTTGTTCTGTTTATTCAGGAAAAACACTTGTACCTGTATGACAGTTGTCATCATTTTCTCTTTTGCATTTTAGTGATTTTATGTATTTTTATATAATAGGGGGAAGATGGTAAAAAAGGTTATAAAGGAGAACCTGTAAGTAAAGTTAAAATCATAATAGCAAATGTTTAGGATCAATGAAGAAATAGGTACAGAGATTTAGCTTGTGGGTTGTAGGAATGAATCAATATTATCTGAATCCAGAATGTTAGTGTGTTCAATATAATTATATATGCTGTGTTTGTTTACCATTCTTTCATTAAAGAACTCCATACTCAAATGGTTTGTGTCTGTAAATGATATTCACCTGACTTACAGAAAAATCACTGGGAGAAAGTTTAATGGGTAGCCCTCCATGTTACCACCTTTCTGAAAACAAACCCCAGCTTAATTCAACTCAGTTCCATTGGTCACTTAATATGACACTAAACTTGTTTATATGGTTAAAGAAATATACAAACCCCAAAATCAGAAAAGTTGGCACGTTGTGTAAATCGTAAATAAA
>WMED01011078.1:0-15441 GCA_019650415.1 Pipa parva | reverse complement strand
TAAAAGCATTCAACTAAGACTGTAGTAAAAAAAAGCAAACTCCCAGCTTCTTTTCTGCTCCGATATCTCGATTTGAATCAAAAGTCAGGTTGGGTGGAGCTAAATGATGATTAACATTATAGCTTCTCCAATCAGATCCCTACTAGATCATGATTTAAGGGATCTGATTGGAGAACCCTTTGTCAGTCATTCTTTTTGCTCCAACCCTGACAGGTTCACTTTAAATGAAAGTCATTCATTTCCATTTATACTGTTAAGAGACATTTTATGATGTGCTCCAATGCCAAACTTGAATCTCAACTAAAGTTGGGCGGGGCTAAAAGGATGATTGACATTAAAGTTCCCTTAAATCATGATCTAGCAGAGATCTGATTGGAGGAGCTAAAATATCAATCATTTAGCTCCACCCAACCCACATCAGAGCAGAAATGAAGCAGGGAGTTTGCTTCTTTTACTACAGTCTTAGTTGAATGCTTTTAGCATTCAGCTAAGATAACTCCCTGCTTCCTAAAGCAAGTTTGTTATGTGGACTTGACAGGTCCTCTTTAATTTGTGACTATTTTGGCAATGCAACTGAAACTAATTACTTCGTTATATTTAAAATACTATTATTAATATTGTTTAGTCAATAAGGCCCTTTGTCATAATAAGTGGACTGATATTTTTATAATATGGAAATACAGATTAAATACTTTGCTTTACTTAAATATTTTGCCCTGCACCCATATTTTAAATTGTGCGAAAGCATGTAGAATTGTTAATTTCTGGGATTACGTATTCACCACCAACAAAAAGGTTTTACAAGACCAAAGTGCATATTACTTGTGTATATACTGTATTATGATAGATCATAAAGTGTTATGAGTGTATGCTACTGACTTGAAATATCTCTGCCATGAAACTGCTTGCATAGATTCAAATAATGGAAAATTAATACTGGACTTGCTGTTAAAAGATAGGAAGATTGAAGAGATGCCAAATGACTAAATACTGGGATTGTTTTTATCATGAAAGCTATAATTACAAGGCCTATAATATCCATTATAAAATAAAACATAATACTGTACAATGTTGTATACTTTTTGTACATGCATCATGCAAAGTAAAAGCTGGAACGTGGATACATTTTACTCAAATGAAGGCAGAGTATGACCTGTGGATGAAGTAATACATTGTGGATTGACATTTGTTAGGGATTGTGACCATTGTCTTACTCTCGTGTGTAACCTTTAGTCAGTTTAATTAAAATATTGTCATGCATCTCTCTCAAGTCCTTACCCTAAGCTCGAATCAAATATTATATGATTCTTTTCTTTTGTTTGAATATTTAAGGTATACCTCCAGAATATTTGTGCAAAAGTGTGCAACAAAGCAAGATTAAAGGGTAGACCATGGGGCTGCTGATGGGTTACCACAAAAAAAGAGAAAAGGAATTTAGGCACTGGTTAAAGATGTAGATCTGCATTATGAAATCTGCAAGATTTTTATTACACATGCTTAAAAATGAACACTATTCTGATTGATGGCAAAGGTGTTTCTAGGGGATAACAGTGGTAGATGATAAAATGTTTTAACTTCATAAAGGATGACTGATTTGAATAAGGAAAATAAGGTAACTGTAAGATAAATGTTAAAAGACTATTAGAAATTATTTAGATAATAAAAACAGAGTTTAAAGATTCCTGATTTATTATGTCTAAATCACCCTCTAATGCCAATATCCTTATATATAAGGCAATATACCCACAACAGCCAGTTATAAATAACGTCCTCTTGCAAAGATTACTGCTGCTTTAAAGTGCACCTGTCACCTCAAAACACTAATACTAATTTAGGTTCTACTAATGAAATAAACATTTTTGTAAATATAAATGTATTTTAAAAATGTACCTTTATACAGCATTTCTCTCTGTCATCTTCCCTGTCAGCCTGACTTTTCTTTCTCAAGTCGGGTTGGGTGGGCTACATGATGATTGACATTATAGCTCCTTTCATCTAGCAGGAATCTGATTGGAGGAGCTATAATGTCAATCATCATTTAGCCCCACCCAACCCAACTCGAGAAAGAAAAGTCAGGCTGACGGGAAAGATGATAGAGAAAAAAAAATGTAAAAAGGTGCATTTTTAAAATACATTTATATTTACAAAAACATTTATTTCATTAGTACAACCTAAATTAGTATTCGTTTTGAGGAGACAGGTACACTTTAAGCAGAAAATGATATCATATGATCAGCCACTCAATAAAAAAATGAATAGAGTGGTGATAATAATGTAAGGAACAACTAACTCCAAAATGCTGATCTGAAAATTCTTATTTTTTAGTAACAACGATTTATATTTCAGCAAATCCTATGCAAGCCTTTTTTTTTAGTACATCTGCACATCTTATGAAGAAAATCATGTACATACTTTCAACAAGTTTTCTGTTAAATCCCACTTAAGTTTGCAGTTATTAGTGTTAGCTTTAATTCCCATTTAGTCCTTCTTACTAGAAATCTACACTAGGCTGTCATTCTGATTTTTGAAGAAAGCAACAGAAATTATCAAAAATTTCAAGTTGGTACAAAATTTGTGTTCAAGACCAAAGAAACGTGCCATTATCCTCTTGGTAATCAACAACTGCATAACTGAAATTATATAAAACACACAGACCTCTTTATAGTTGTGACTACACCATAAAAATACACATCCAACATTTCAATAAAAACTAAGCATAAGCATAATAGACACTTCTCAGTCTAAGTTACTTTCAATTACAAATATTTTAAGAAAACCATTTCAAACAAATGCTACAATGTAAATTACATTTTCAAACTAAAAAGCTATAAAATGTCCACATTTCAAACCGAAGCAAACTATTTTTCTAAGCCCAACATCATTGTTCTAAAATGTTTAAAAATAAAAGAAAATGTTTTGTTGGAAAAAAACAAACAAACAAAAAAAAAAAAACAACAACAATAATCTTCTGAGTTGGTCACCATTAACTTTTCTTTTAACAAAGTTGCACATGTGATTAGCCAAAACTGCAATAAGGATTTATAAAGTCTTTGGCAAAACAGACTGCATTACATATATGTTTAAATGTTCAGGCCTGGGTAAACTTTAAATCCAGTTCACAATCTTTAATCAAAGGACACTCATAGAACTTCATAAAGTAATTGTAAGAAGCAAACCTCTTCATAGCCTAATACCTAACATGACCTACACCTTTCCTGGTGGGACCGAAATGCACAGGCTAAGTCATGTTGATATGTATATTTCTTTGCCAGTGAGAGTTTATGTGAATCCCAGTGGATGGGCTGTCATTCACAGGCTCATAATATTTCAAACTTCAAAAGTAGCAGACATTTTCCTTTCCTATTAGAGAGCATCATTTGAATATTTCATTTATATACATACAATAAAAAAAAACTCATTAAGATTATTAGAATATAATGGAAATGAAATTGAGGATTTTCACATGGAATAAACATTATAAAAATTGATAGATGAAGCATAGGGGCATAGTTTACTGTGTGCTTAGAACCTTTATTCTCTGCATAGCTACATTTTTAGAATCAGAGTGTTAACCAGCTTGGTGGCGGTGGGGGAAGTAGCACTGAAGCCTACAGCTATTGTCTGTCAAGGTAAGAAATGTAGAGTCCCCATGTGAAATTAACAGTCAGTATTGTTTAATATAATGGAGACTGTAATTTCTTCTGCTAGTATTATCAATAAATAAATCCAGATTAGTAAATGAGGGCATTGTCCTGATCATGCTTTCTTATATACAAAGTGCTTCCAGTAGTGACAGCTGTAAGATCTCTTTCTGCTGTACACATTGCTGAATTTGATACAATAATGTAAATTCTGGAAAAAAAAAATGATTTCAAGCAAATCTGAGGTTTAGCAACACTCACCCAATAGGCAGAGAAGGAATTTTCTGTGCACACAATAATCTAAACACACAATATTCAATACTTTGCTTAATGGGAAAATGTCAGAACATCCAGAAATCCATCAAGTTCAAGTATAAGCAATTGTTACTCATGGATTTTTTTTTTTGCAATTCTGCAAAATGCCTTTAATTATTTAATTTATCTTGCTTTGCTTCTGTTCAATCTAACATTTTCCCTTCCCAAAAAAAGCAACATATCTGTCACTGGCAGAAAATAGGAGCAAGATGGATTTGGTTCATAGTGGGGCAAACAACTGTTAGAAGGAGAAAGGCTGACAAAGAATAGAAATGAAAGGGATGGGTATCACAAATTAGTTTATAGACAGGTTCAAGAGAAAAGGGAAAAAGGTGCTGCAGCGACATGGCAATGCCCTGTGGGGGAACAGTATAATAAATATATTGCAGTTTGATTAATATGCCTCAAGTGTATCCACTACAACATCTACAGGACACGATCTATTTTCTGTATACGGACAATTCTTTTCAAGGGTAGACAGAGCAACCCCTTATTAATAGGATACAGGTTTACTTTAACTCATTTGTGGCAATGACACATATTTTATTAATATAGGTTTAATACCAATATGTTTGTGTGATTACAAATAATAGGATAACATTTGGATTATGCTGCATATTTTGCTGCAAATCTTTTGCCAAACAATAAATGACTGACAATTACAGTCATCCCTTTGTTTATTCTATAAATTAACTTTTTGTAACACAACAGCATAAATGTGCACACATACTGTAATACAGTAGTTGGTCACATATTTTCATACACGTGTCACTGTATTAAAAAGCACGGATTCATTAAAATAGTTGCTATTTCTGTTACATATCTAAAGCTGATTGGATGATTAATTGTCCTTAGATACAGTGTTAAGTAATACAGTATATTCTGTATTATCCTTAATAGCATTTCAAACTTTTCAGTGGAAACAGAACTATATATTATTTAATAATCATTGAATTCTATTCTTAAATTTTACCAATTCAGAGGCAAAAAGCCCCATCTGGTTGATGGATAATATTTATTAATAACTATTAGCAGAAAAGAGTTGCAAAAAAGCAACATAGACAAAATATGAAAAATATCTAAGAAGAGCACCACTGCCTGTTTACAAAATGAGTATTTTTGCATTTGGATATTCACATTAACTTATTTTTTTCTACATTTTTTTTTTTTTTTTTTTTTTAAATTCGAGCATTCAAAAGCGTAGTCATCTCGTAAATTATCGAATTATTCAAGCATGCCCAGAATACATGATAGGAAATCATGAAAACAAAATAGGATTGAAGAAAAATCTGTTGAACATGTAAAAGTATTGAACTTATATTTAGCTGCAGTAAGGCATAGGCACTTGAAATAAGTGGCCAAGTGACCTCATTTCACATCTCCAAAAAAGCTTATAAATGCATGAAAATCATGAGGTTAGGGTTCGTACAAACAATGTCATTATGAAAGCTATTAAAATGCACCAAAAACATCATTAACATCATTGTGGAAAATTTTTGTTTAGCAAAAAAGAAAAAAAGTTTAAAAAAAATGAAAAAAAAAATGGTTCCTTCACTAAATTGATTTTCTATATGAGCAAAGTCTTGTAAATATGTGCCTTCTCGTTATTGATCCATTTGCTGGTTATAATTATAAATTCTATTAGTTTGCACTTGAAAACTGTAAAAATCCTAGGCTAAATTTCCCACTATTAGATATTGTTCATTTAATAAAGTACTAAATTCAGCATATGAAACCTAACAATAAATTTACTACACTAAAATTTTAACAGTAATATTCTGACATGAAAATATTTCCATTCACAGTACACAAAAAGCTCAATATTATCGCATATTAAAAAAAAAAATTCTACAAAACAGCTTAAAGCAATTTATAACAACTTCTAAACAGAATCCCTGGTTAACAAAGTGCTTTTACAAGAATTAAACTTCTTCAAAATAACCTAGTAAGAAATAGTGTTAGACTGATTTCAAGCTTACATAAAGTATGAGTAAATATTGCTGTAACAATAAACAGCAATAAATACATGAATTCAGCAAATCTGTCTTTCAAAAAAGCATTGCATTTTCTACAGCCATACAGGATGGTCATCTAAGGAAACCTATATCGCTGCCCTACTTTAAGGGAATTCTATCAAAATAGGCCTTTTTTTTTTTTAAATCAGATATGATGCCGAAAAAGAGGATTAATGGCCGCATTAATGCATAATAATAAAAAGCAGTCATACCAAAGTGCTTTCATTTCTGGTATATTGATACATAAGGCAGTGGAAGGCAACTTGCGCAGCTCCCTAGCTTAATGCCTCACTTCCCCAGAAGCAAAGGGACAGTGGTTCAACAATGTGTAAGGAAATGCAATATGCCCAGCCCCTGGTTGAATATTATACTCTTTATCCTTAAAAATATTTGAATGTTTTAGTAGTCGCCTACAAACATTACAAATATAGTCCAAGTGCTTAAGGTTATACCCCTGGTTCAAACAAACAAACAAAAAAAAAAAAAACATTTTATTTCTTTTTGTCAGAAATATTAACCTCTGCTCTGTGTGTTAAGGTTACACGAAGCCTAGCTGAGAAATCAATTCTAATGCAAAAAGAGAGCAGTATTCAATTATCTTTTAAACCCATCAAAAACCAATTAGAAACATTTTTAAAACCTTGTTGATCCATGAAGTTCGAGATCAGTCTATCACTGAAAAAAGAATATTTTTTTTTGTTATTTATTATTTCTATTTTATATCAAATACTAAAACATAGAATGCAATATTTAGTTTGATTACATAATACAAGTGAGTCTTAATGAGCGGACGACTGCCTAAAACGGTTCTTCACCATTTGTTTCTTTTGGTCTTACAGTAAGGACATTCTGGTTTGCTTGATGCACACTGCTCACATAGTACATAATGCTGGCAAGGCTGAAGCACTATACTTCTTTCTTGTTCATGGCAAACAACACATTTCTGGGAACGAAGCTGGAATATAAGCTGTGGGGAAAAAAAAGTGTCTTTTAGATCATAGCATTAAATCCATATTAACAATATGAAATTAAAAGATAGGATTAACTACTATGGTGGTATGAGATGCCAATGCAGTATATGTCAATAGTTGTACCATCCCTCCTGTGCAGTATGCACTAATGGTTTCTCAAAAATATGAAAGACATCTGGGGATCTGTGCAAATGTAATTTAACATATTATCTCCATTTTTATATTCTCCCTGCACAATAATAGAGTGAGGAAGATTTAACTGCAATATACTGGGTTTCTGGAATGTATAAACACAAAAGAATAATTCTGATTCTGCTTATGGGATCATATGGTAATTAGCACACTCTAATTAAAAAAAAAAAAGGTCAATTAGCTGACAATAATAAACTCATTTTATTTTTTATAGGGCAGACATTGCTGTCCAAGAGAAATGGGAAAAAGCTAAATATCTGACATTCCATCCCATAAAAATAGCTTTGCATAATTTAATCGAATACAAGTAGATAAGCAGAAACAAGGTGATAACAGAATTAAAATAAAATAGTTGGTATATATAAAGCTGTCATGTGTTTTTTATATTCAGTTGCAAACCAGAGAGATGCATTTATTGGATTCTAGCACCATGCAGTAATAACTATTAGATATATTTCCTCATCAGCTTAACTGCACTGTTTGTCCAAAACTGATTGGTGAAAACCTTCACCAATAAATAACCTAATTTGTTAAGTTTAAACATGTCTAACTGATTGGACTTGGGCTGAGCTCAGATGTACATTGTTCCCTTTATGACTAATGCTTGAATTTTTGTACTACTAAATTAATTACTTGCCTCATCAATGGTTTCCAAATCAGAACAAAGCTGACTTTTTAAAGAATGTAACTTTGGTAAAGGAAGTTTTTCTATATCCCCATATTTTTTCATTAGAGAAAACTGTGGAGACACACATAGAACATCAAATTCCCCCTGGAGTTTCTTTAAGCTTGCTTCAACCTTCTCCTTCTGCATTACTGCCAGATGCCGGTCATTGTCTGCTGCTTTTGCTCGTTCCTTTGCCTCTTGTGCTTCTTTTTGCCATGCATCACAGGCCTGAAAAAAAAATCAAAGAAAAAATAAAGTTCAGTTAGACATACAGCAAGTCTTGTTTGCTATATTAAAGCAGAAGTTAAAGAAATAAAACATAGACTAAATAATCTAAACTGTAGTTTCTAAATAAACATTTACCTTCTACCATTAGAAACTACCAGCTAGCAGTTGGATCTCTTGCACTGCTCAACTAGACCACACTGGGTGCAAATAGTTTAGCAGAGACTCTACAAAATTCAGGGGGAACACCCCATTTTTACTGCAGAAAAGAAAACCCATACATTTTTGGCATCGTAATTTGGATGATTCATAGGGGTTAGATGGATTGCTCCTTGGCTGACTCCGGTCCAAGTTAATCTGATTGTGCAATTAGCAGAGACTCTTCCTATTGCATGTGCCAAATACAAGGCCCACAGGCCAAATCTGGCACAAAGGTACTACAGCGGCAGCAGGTACATTTGTAGAGTATTTGGGGCAGCCAGCTGGAAAATTGGTGGATTTGCCACAGTTGAGGAGATCACAGTGTCATACAAGTAGCACTGAGCCACAGCCTTCTCTGTGGCAAAAAAGAAGCTTGTGATTGGAGGACTGGAGCACTCTGGGGGACAGAAGTGCAAGGAGGCTGGGGGGAACAGTTCAAAGGGGGGAATCTTTGGGTACAGCAGCACATCAAACTTGTAGGCAAGTAGCAATAAAACCAGCAGAGCGTTGTTACCCCGAGTTAGCAGAATTTTACAGAGGACTAAAATGAATGGGAACCACACAATGTATTATCTATGCTGTTTCTGAAGCAGCCATAAGTCTCTACCTATTATGAAATCAAAGCTCTCTGAGTTAGGGGTGTAACAACTCATTTAAGGGTTAAGGCATAGTTACAGTAAATTTATACAGTCTTACAATTATAATCGGCTTTTTTTTTTAACAAATTATTTTATGATGACATCATAAAAGAAATGTTACATTTAACAAAAGTAGATTTTGTATACATATATCCATTATTGACGAAATTGAAAAGTTGTAAACATGTAATTTGCTTAAACATTTTTAACCATGTAAACTTATATACACTTTGTTAATTCAATGCATTGTTACCATGTAAATATAATCGGCTCTTTAAAGGCAACCATAAGGCTATAGTTTAAAGAACTGAAAGCTAGTTTCAGATATTTCTTTTCAGATTATAACCACATTTTATGGAATGGTAATTTCCAGGTAAAAATAACTCATTAAAATTGACCTGCTTTACTTGCTGCCAGGAGTCTTCCCATCTCTTTATTTTTCTTTTTGCTTCATCAAGTTCCTTCCTAACACTTGACAGCTCACTTCCATTTGAGCTTGAATTGGTGGAAGGGGTTGTACCACCAGTGCTAAATACAGGAGAGGGGCTGGGAGAAAAACTCCCACTGACAAAGTCCCAAATACTGCCCGTCACACCATTTAACCCTAAAAGAAAAAAAAAATCAAAATATGGGGTAAACTGGCGATATCCCACCATGGTGCACTTATGCAAATATATTATTTTACAGTGTTCATATGTCCAGTAATCATAGATATTCAGCCGTTTCTTTTTATCTTTATTGTTCACAATAAAGCAGCGATTAGTCCAAACAATTATTTCAGAGCAAATGGAAATGGCTCAAGAAAACTTAAAGGGACACTAAAGCCTATAAATAAAGTGCTTTCTATTTTTTGGCCACCTAGAATCAAGGACAAGTGTTAAAAATGAGAGGATTAGGCTTACAGAATAGTCATAGCAATAGCAGAACAAAAACAAGCAGTTGGATAAGAGTTTTTCAGATAATCCTAGCTTCTCCCAATAGTCAAAGGCTATGCTCACTAACTGAGCATGCTCCCTCCTCCCAAAACTGATTAAAATTCACTTTCACTTGCTTCAAGAAACTTTGCAGGCAGCTCTGATAAACTGGAAAAAGTGGAGAAGAGCAGCCTAAAACAGCTCGGAGTCAAAAGCTGCTTAGAAACGTAAACAGCCTGCACAGAAAAAAGGGCTAGAGTTAACCAAGAGCTTCTGCTCCAAGAGCTTGTGTTTCCCTCTATTGCTATGATTATTCTGTAAAATTGGCAAGCCTAAACCTATCATTTTAACACTTATTCTACTTAAACCTAGGTGGCCAATAAATAGAAAGCACTTTATTTTGCAGGCTTTACTGTCCCTTAAAATGCTTTTCGTATACCCACTACTCCATCTGTAAATACTCTTTCACAAATAAACACTTTAAGGGGGATATTTATCAAGGTCTTTTCAACCTATTCTCTGATATTCAACTCTAATTGCAGCTTTTTTTGACAGTATACATCAGGGGTGGGCAATTAATATTGCCATCGGGCAGCGTGAATGGCCCAGATAGCTTCAGAGGGCCGGAGGCATATCTAGTGTGCGGTTGGCCACGCCCCCTCCTCATTGTTGTGTCTCGCGGACAGGCACACAATCGGCCCTGTAATGGCGGCGCCCACAACCCCCTCCTACACTCTGCTTCCACCACATACCCCCTCCCAGACTGTGCTGCCCCCTCCTTAATAGTCCCTACCTTGTGAAGGAGGAGGGCGCTACGTTAATACTCACCCCCCCACCTTCTCCTCCCTCCTTAGCCGTCTCCCTACCTGCAGCTCCTTGGGCTGGCAGTCTCTGCTGTAGCGCTTCAGCGTCCCTCCTTCTCCTGTAACTTTCTGTCAGCGGCAGGAAGTTCCTGCTGCTGACAGGAAGTTACAGGAGGAGGAGGGGCGCTAGCGCTAAAGCAGAGACAGCCGGCTCAAGAAATAAGCAGGTAGGGAGAGGGGCGATCCCGGGCAGGCCGGTCAGAGACAGGAGGCGGGCCGCCCCTTGCCCAGGTCTGGCATACATAGTAGCATTTTAAAAAATGTATTTTACATTGAATTCAATTGTGCAACTTTTTGCTTGCGACCATTTTTGATCTTGGTGACTTTTTTGAAACAAAAATGGCTTAGATCATCTCAATAAGGAATAATGGGATTTTGCCACCCTCAATCTGGCAAGCACTTTTTGTCAAACATTTGTCGCAAGGGGCTTGATAAATATTGATATAGGCAATTTGCTTTTGTCTCAATATCATGTAAAATTTTTGTCACTGCTATGAAAATTTGTTACAAATAAAAATGAATGCCAAAAACACAACAAAAAGTTCCAATTGATAAAAAAGACAATTTCCCCCCCTGACTTTGACAAATATCCCCTAGTTTGTATATTTAAGCATAGTTACAATTCTGTTTTCAGTTACATTTAGAGTGTACCCAGTCACCTCAAAATATATATTTAATTTTTAAAAAAGTTTCTTTTATACAGAGTTTCTCTCTGTCATCTTCCTGTCAGCCTGCCTTTTCTTTCCAGAGTATTGGGTGGGTGGAGCTAACTGATGATTAACATTTTAGCTCCTCCAATCAGATCCCTTAAATCACAATCTAGCAAGGTTCTGATTGGAGGAGCTATAATGTCATTCATTTACCCCACCCACCCAACACTCTGGAAAGAAAAGTCAGGCTAATAAGGAAGATGACAGAAACACTGTATAAAAGGTACATTTTTTAAAATACATATGTATTTACAAGAACATTTATTACATTATTAGAACCTAAATTAGTATTAGTTTTAAGGTGACAGGTGCACTTTAAGAAGCTGTCAAAGTTAAATTTCTTTGTTTATAATTCTACATATTTTGATACATAAAGATATGGAACAATGTAGTCTTCTTACACCACATATTTAGTCATAATGTAATCACATATCTAAGATGACCAGCATTTTGATTCCTTTGCATTTACTTTCACAAATATACTAGAAAAAGGATGTGTTAATCATGCAGGCTACTTCCATTTACAATTAATTTGTTGAGGAAAAGGCTAAGGGACCTTCACAATTGTGCTTGCATGTGCTTAATTTCCCATAATACGCAGAAAATTAATAAAATGAATGCATACACACCTAATGAATTGTGAGAAGAAGTGGAAGTTCCTAACGCACTATGCTCTGATGATTTCAGAGGCTGTGATTGCTGCTGACGTGGAGCCATACTAGATGATAGGTAGGATTGGGAAAGTGACTGAGAAAGTGAACTAAGAGGAGAAGTTGAGAGAGAAGATGATGAATGAAGAGAGGAGGAACGTGCAAGAGAACCTGGAATATTGACAGGAGCAGAACTTCCTAATAACCTTTGGCCTGAGGGTATAAAACAAAAAAAGGAAAAAGGTTATAGAACATACATTATGAACAAAACATTAATGCTTTAGACAAACAGGATGCTTTTACCAAAGCATTTGTTAAAACTTTCTTTAGTTCCAGTTACCAATGTGCAATGGATAATTCATGATACGATATTACAAATGTCAAAACACAGTTCTGGACACAGACAAAAATGTAAAGATATGCCTACAGTTCTGGATACCTTGAGTACAAGGTTAATAGGATTTTATTTTATTACATTTAAATATATGTTAGCTTCTGTTGCCTACCAAAATGGGAATAACTTTATATAAACATTCTCTGAAAGCATCTGAAGAAAAAAGGAGTCTGCATACATGAAACTGTAAACTTCATATTTATATTTGTGAACATTAATCATCCAATGTTTAATCCTTCTAAAAAAGAGAGCATTAAATATCAGACACATTGCATGAACTATTTAACTTTTATGAGATTTTAAGGGTAACTTCATAGATAACTCAATATCAACTGGCATGCATTTGTCACTCATCTTTCCGGGTGCATTAAGGTTGCGGTATGATGCAACTCCTTTATACACTTAAAACAGCATCATTTTAGTGCTTATGCTCACTGGGCATTTTCAATACTTGTGAATCTGATAAAACAGTGATATGCTCAACATGAGGCCCGCGATGCGGTGCTATCCAGCCCGTGGCCCGAATTCAGAAATCCAAATTGTTGCGTGTAAGTGTGAATTCGCAAGCTAAAGACAGTCGCAATAGACTGTTACTGTCGCGTCTTTATAACGAGAATATTGTCACAGTCGCGACTTTACTGTGAAAAATTGTCACAGCTGTTACTTTAAAATTTGTTGCAGTCGCAATTTTAAAAGTCATGACTTTGAAGCAGCCCATGCCACATGTGTCGCAATTTTATATGGCCCCCAGGACAAAAAAGGTTGGGCATCACTGTGATAAACACTTCATAATTTGTCTATAGGCAGTTTACCACACAGAAACCTACAGATTAGACTAAAAAGTAAATTGGATTAAAGTCTGCTATACAAAAAAGGACCTCAAGCAGGATTAATAGTGAAATAAAATGTTCTTTACTGAAACAAGTGGATATTATTTTTTTATATATTACCAAGGTAAAGAGCTCCTGCTATGCAAGATAATCTGTGTTACAAGGAGAGCCAAGAGATACTGAAACCATGACAAACTGAATTCTTACTTGATAACCCAAGGTCACTATTTTCTGTATCTTCTAATTCTTTATCTAGAGATGCAACATTAATATTGCTAAAATGAAGGTCTAGAGCTGAACCTGTTAAAGAAAACACAATGTTAGCATGTAATTATTTTCCCCATAATAAATCTGTAATCTATATATATATATAACACACAAATCTCATAAATAGAAGATGCCTTATTATATGTGAATATAGCAGTATAATTCAGTGGTTGAATTTCCTATCCATTATGCTCAGCCCCTCCTGAAACAACCTTACCCAAGGTACAGATGATTCAGAAAGTTGTGGATATAAAATTAAAAAAAAAAACAAACAAAAAAAAAAAACAAACAAAAAAAAAAAAAACAACAACTTGGATTTCAGGAGTGTTTGTCCAGGGGAAAAAATCACTAACAACGGTATATTAGATTAGTCCTTGGATCAATTCTCATATGCATGTTGCTATAGTTTTTATAATAATATATATAATAAATAATAGAATTTAAACTGTCAAACTTGCATTCACAAATTTACTAAAACAAACTGCAGTATCTCAAAACACAAACTTTTTGGCAGGAATATTGCTCAAGCCTGTTGCTTTTGAGTAAAAGCTTCCAGATTTTTTTCTTTTAATTATGAAGCCCTGTTATAGCTTTATGTAAGTGCCTTATTTTCTAAATGTGAACAAACAGCTTAGACAGCTTGACTAATATTTTGTAAAATCATTATTTTAGGGAGATCATTTAGACTCACTCTAGCTCCACAGTAACATTTCTGTAAATTGGAGATTAATTAGTCAAGCAGACTGCACATTTAATCTGTAACAACTCTTTTCAAGGTACCCTATACAGATGAACAAAAAAAGTAAAAAAAGGACTAAACTACACCAGGTAAGTTTGAAGAACACAAATGGGTCACATTATGATAGGGTTAATGCAAGCATCACAGAAAGCTTTGTTAAGTGATAAAATGCAAGGAAGCCAACCTACTGATACTTTTGCAACACAGCAATGTTAAAGAGGCCTAAGTAACATCAGGAATGACCACTTCCAGTCACTTGTTATCATTAGGGCACTGTAAAACTATATGGTGCATTTAAACAGTTTAGTGTTGCTCAGAATAATGATTTTTTGATGGTGGGGAAGGGAAAGGGCTCCTCATAAAATCCTCAATATTTTAGCCATTAGAATGAGCACTGTGAAACCAGAAGGCACATCATAAAATGTCACTTCCCAGTATAATGGAAAATGAAAGCAGGACTTTAATTTAAAGTGAACCTGTCAGGGTCAGAGCTAAAAGAATGACTGACATAAAGGGTCCTTCAATCAGATACCTTAAATCACGATCTAGCAGGGATCTGATTGGAGGAGCTATAATGTCAATCACCATTTAGCTCCTCCTAACCTGAATTTTGATTCAAATCGAGATATCGGAGCAGATAAGAAGCAGGGAGTTTACTTCTTTTACTACAGTCTTAGCAGAATGCTTTTAGCATTCAACTAAGACAACTCTGGAGTTACAAGGCAGTTTCACACAGCTACAAAGCTGTGCTCTGGCTCCCTCTCCTGACCGGCATTGGTGGTGCAGAGCAGCCTCACTGTCATCACGCCGACTCCAAGCGTGTGCAGTGGTGATTTCACCGCTCAGATTTCAGTGAGTACTTGGTACTTTTGGTGAAATCACCACTGCGCATGCCTGGAGTAGGTGTGATCACGTTGATGCTGCTGATGCCAGTCAGGAGGGGGAGCCAGAGTGCAACTTCCTGGCTGTGTGAAACTGTCTTGGAACTCCAGAATTACTACTCCGTTCCCTATGGAAGTTATCACTTCCCACCTAGTGCCATGTACATTTTATAATATATTAATTTCATTTCTGGCTTTACTTCTCCTTTAAAAATGTTTACCTATGACTACTCAAGAAGAAAGAAAAGCACTTCCATCTTCTTAACCAGGATCTCTAAAACTATATATATATATATATATACACTCACCGGCCACTTTATTAGGTACA
>WMED01011077.1:0-14291 GCA_019650415.1 Pipa parva | reverse complement strand
TTCCAGGCCATTTTTCTAGACTTGGTTTAATCCATATAATACTATGCTTGCAGTCCTTGCTTCCACAACAAAAATAAGGGGCTTTGAATGTGTATAACAAAGCATATTCCACAAGACCAATGGAGTTGCAGTCTCCACCTGGGAATATAGTCTAATGAGTACCCAGATGTCCCATCAAGGGAACTTGTGCTTTGCTGCCAAGTGCTCACAGCTTGTGTTCACAGGGAAGACCCTCTGTGGTAGCTGATGAAGATCTGCATGTAGCGGAAAACAGGGTCTGCAATTAGGAAACATGAAAGCCTGAGGAACTGCTACAGTCAGACAATAGAACTGTATCAGTTGTGGAATTGTGGAGAGATGCATTACATCACACCGTAGCCCTGCCATGAACCCCCTTCTTCACCACTTTGATTTGACCAATGGGGCAAATTCAGAGCAGTATGCCTTGCTGAATTTGCTGCTCCAACAGACTTTGACACTTAATAAATAGCTGAATTTTGTGTGCACGTAAGTCTGCGACTAGCCTAAGTGACCAAATTGGTCACAAATTCAGCAGAAGTTTGGTGAATGCCTGAATACAGGGAAATGGCAAATGTATGTGAGTTCAGACCTTTATACTGAGACAATTGTGACAACTGATGGCTGGTCTAACACTTATATTGACCTTTACTCGACTGTTTGGACTTTAATAGCAAAAAAAGCCCCAAAGCACAAAGCCATTGCTGTCAATACACCTTAAAAATGAGTAAGCAGTGGTTCCCATTACTTGTGTTATCCAGCTGGCTAAAGGCCATAGACCCAGGCTGCAATGTTGATTGATGTTTTATAAGACATTAAAGTTTCATATTTTTTTTGTATTAAAAAAAAAAAAATAAATTAAAAAAAAAAAAAAAATATATATATATATATATATATACACACACACACACACATATTTTCATCTTTAGAATTAAATAATCTATTTACCAGATAAGAAAGACTGTATACTAAAATTCTGTGGTCTTTTTCATGTTCTTTTCAGAAACTGTTTGTTTCTCCAACATAAAATATTGACAATTACTGACACTGCAAATCTTTGATCTCCTGACAACCTAGCGGGATTATCTCTGATAAATGGGGTCCTACTCCAGTGATTCATGACCAATCTCTCATATTGCAAAGGATTAGAGCGGAATCCCTCTCCGTCAAATATATTCCAATGTCAAAATGTTTGGGTTGCCAACGCCTTCAGTTTCCCATTGTGCAGTGCGTCACTGAAAAACTGAGACTGGACTTATGCTTGAAGACAAGTACATGCACATATTTTTACTCCATCTGCCACTGGATGTCTGGCTAAAGATGTTATAAATTCAGTTATTACCATACTTCTCTGAAAAGATTCCTGAATTATAGTAGGCTTATTTCATTGTATAGTTTTGTTTTTTTTTTGCGCTTATTAAACTTTCATTTCTCTGCTTATCGGATCTATTTCACTTTTTAACTATCTCATATATATATATATATTTTGCCACTCATACACAGATACATTGGCTTCTGATTTTTGACTCTTCCTGTGTATAACCAGTTATTTTACACACAGTGCACTGATATACTGACTGTATAAACAATTAAGCAGAAAAAGAAATGTGCTGCTTATGCATTAATGCAGTCACCCTGTTTAATTGCAATATGCATTGGCTTTAAAAGTATGGATGAATTAAATGGGCAGGTGGACATACAGTACATACAATTAATTGTATAGTAATAAGGTTATAGAAGCAGTGAAAGATAGAGATCTTGGATGTTCAGAAATAAATGATTGTTGTTCAAACATTAATAAAACATCTGCTGCAATATCACATTCAACTATCACTGCTTTATATAGTCATTTAATTTGCTATACTCTATAGGCCAGGCATATCAAACATGCGGCCCGCGGACCGCATGCGGCCCTTTACAGGCATATCTGCGGCCCGCACAAAAGTCTCAAACTTTGTCTCTAAACACTTATTTACATGAAGTGCATGTAGTATCAACAGTCCGCGTGCAGCCTGGGTTTATATAGATTGACGCGGAGCTAGTTGGTGGCTCTGGAGTTGCGGCTGTATGACGCGTGTACTTTGGTCAGCTGCTGATCATGTAAGCAGGTCATATGCAGGATATGGGCCAATGAATGATGAGCCGGAAGCGGTGATCGTGGACTATTAAAGCGTGAGTTTTATACATCTTCTTATGCCATGAATAAGCGCTGTGTTGTCATTTCAGCCTGATATACCAACAATTGTTAGCACAAAGAGGTGTCAAGCCTTAGAACAAAACACTAAAAATGATTGAAAAAAATGATATCAAATAAATGTTTAGTTTTTAATTGCTGTATTTTTGTTAAATATATTAGTTGATGTTGCGCACTGCAAATATATGTTGCTGTTACATATTACTACTTCACATCTTGTTTTCATGACTGCTGTTAAAATACGTGTGTGACATTAGCTGCCCTCGCAACAACCTCTTGAATTAGCCCCTTAGACTGATTATAAGCAATACATTTGCTGTACACATATAGTAAAATATGAGATAAGAGATCTATTTTTTTTTTTTCAGTAGGAGCTGTGGAAGTTTAAATCCTTATTAAATACTTATTGTTTATCTGCGGTGCCAGTTATCACTTGGTTAAATAAATTGCTGGTATTTTCATGTGTGTTCCTGTGGAATGATCCTGTATATTTCCCTCCTTAACCTTCTCCACCACTAGTGCTTGAACACACAAAAGTGGCTATTTTTGTACAAGGAAGTTTACAGCTGGGGAACAGAAAAAAATAATTGAAAGCAAAAATGTTTTTGCCATTTTACATTCATTTAAAAAAAACGGAAGTTTTTAGGAAAAAGCTAGCTCTTCATGATTCTTGTTGTCTGTGTAAACCAGTCACCGTGCACCACTGCAGGAAACAATGGGAAGTGCATCTCATCTGGAAGCAGTGACGTTTACCTGATGATATGTTCTTTCCTTTGGTTTCTGCAGTGGTGCATGTTCTATAACCAGTGGTCACCTTGCAGCACTGCAGAACCCAATGGGAAGTGATTCTCACCAGGAGGCAGTAACCTTTACCTGGTTAGTGTAAGGCTTCAGGTCTTGACTGGAAGGGAGGAGTAGGAGGTTGCAGCCTGACAGAAGTCACAGTGATTTTGTACTACAGCAGACTTGGCTTTAACTAATCCTAAGGCAAGAAGTGTATGGAGCCTCCGGTCTTCACCCTTGACCCCCGCAAGGGGGTATGGCCTTTGCTGCAGGAAGACTCCCAAGTTGTGGTCCCTAGGATGCTGTCCACTGGTACAGGGAACCACATAAATACCAGGCAGAAGAAATACTCGTAGTTGATAAACAGAGCTAAGGTCAGGGCAGGCAGCCATTAACAGTAGTCGAGGAATCCAAGCAGAGGTCAGGACAAGCAGAAGTCAGGCGAAATTTAATTCCCTTAAAACCGTAGGGTGTATATTGTCTGGACGCGGTGATTTAGCTATTTTAATCATGTTAAGACGTCATTCTGGGTTATACAGACAACATACAAACGTTTGTATAAAGGAACATTTTATCTCTCTTTACTTCACCTGACATTTCCTTTTTCTCTGTGAACACAGTGTAGTAAAGCGTGTTTAATAAGTTGGCTTTCTCCTGATCTGCCTCTACCATAATCCCTTCATTATTTTTTAAGGGGTCAACACTATCAATTTTAGGGGGTTATTGACTAAAGTGAGAATTTGAATGTCAAATTCTCAAAAAGCGGATTCCCATAGCAAATCCGCAACAAAATTCCCATTGTGACAATTTTAAAGTTGCGACTGCGACAATATTTCCATACTAAAGTCGTGACTGCAACAATATTCTAGTTAAAATCTGCAACTGCGACAGTAGTAGCCTATTGTTTTTAGCTGATGAATTCACACCTTTACGCAACAATTTGAACTTTAGTCAATAACTCCCTTAATCTTTTTTTATTATTTATGTAATTAAAGAACATTTTTGGGTTTGTTTTACTCTCTCGGGCAATGAGTCTTTCGATATCAAACATATCAGTTTAAATTGTTTTTTACATAATTTAATTTCATCTCTATATGTTTGTAGTGCTTCTATATCACCTTCCTGTATTAGCACTGGAAATGCTTTCTTTTTGGCATTTAAAGCCCCAAATACATAAATATAGAATCATATGTCCAAACATGTCATTTTTAGGATTATAAATTACAGTATTTAATACTTGCCTATGTTTTGAGCGTAGTATCTTTACAGTATGTACAGTATTTGATTTGCAATCCTTTCAGTTCTTACTGAAGTTCCTCTTTGTTTTTATTGTGTTGGTCCTAGTTTAATAGGAAGGTTTTCTTTACAGAAAATATGCGTCATTGTGAAATAGCATGTCAAGAGCATAAGACTGAAAGGAAGTATGTAGGCGTCTGTCTTGTGTATCAACATAAACGAGCTCCATTGTAATACGGCTTATTATTGAGTCAGTAAGGATTTCTGTTGTACCTTAGTCTTTTTCTTATGGAGTGATTCTGCTAAGAATATATGCCTTGGAACCCAGGCAATGAAAGGTGTGATATTAACGTTACATTTGTTGATTTTAGAGAAACACCAAATTTGTAATTTTTATTGTTTTCCCCTCGCGGTTTCTGTATTTAACTCCAAGTACGTAACAGTTATTGTTAGTCTTTGGTCTGTTTTTATACCGGTATTTAGGCTTCCATGAATGTGTGAATCCTCTTGCTATATTCATATGATTGTCAAACATGTAGAATTGAAAGGCTGCTTAATGATGATATAAATCTACAGAAATCTGTAGAAATCCATCTCAGGACTAATTTCTTATTATTTAGTGCATGAAATATGAAATTCATATTGCATGGAAATCTTCATTCAGATTTTACAGTAACCCACCTTTAGATTCCAAATCTATTGACCAGGTCTCTTTGAACTATATTTCTGTTTGTTACTTTATTTTGATGTACAGGATATATTTTTGCTATAACGTGTTTGTTTCCATTGGTGTAAAGGGAGCAGGGCGGTCCCTGATACTTTTTTGACCAAGCAGGGTGCAGCAAGGCATTTATCTTTAATTAAAGAAGAATTAAAATCTCCTAATAAATCCTATTTGTTCATTTAGCCTACATTCCAGCAACGCAGTAAACAGTATATAATGGTTCCCTTTCAAGTCACTTGCTAGTTTATTTCTGCTTCTTCTTCACAAATACATCAGCCTTTGTCGTATTTCAGCTCCACCCTCTGGCTGAGAAAGCTGATGTCTGAGGCCGTAGCTTCAATCACGCAGATGTGTGAAAATCAGCACTTGTGTGGGGCACATTTACTATAGTCTAACATTTTTTTCAACTAGTAAATGCAGGAGAAACAGACTATATTATAACTATATCTCCTTTTTTTACCCGATTTACTAATCTGTTCAAAAACAAATTTATCACCCAAAAGAATTCTCCACCCTCAGGCTGGTGTACACCCATTATTCCCTATGGAGGTGGTTCTGTCATTTAGCCTAAGTCCAAAATATTTTCCTATCGAAATTAAATATCAATATCGATCTGTAATGGAAGGAACCCTCATAGAAAAGCATTGCAAAGTGTGTGCCCCTGTCAACAGATCAATATTTGTCAATAAGAAACTATTTTGGTGAAACATTTCTATCAATCCTTTATAAATTAGGGAAAATATTGAAAAGTACAGGATAACAAAAATTGACAGTGAAATGGGGTGAAATTAATCAATATGTTCGAAATGGTCTTAGTAAATATGCCCCAGGGATATTTATTAAGTTTTTGGCTGATTTTTATAAGATTGAAAGCAACTTTTCAAAGTAAAAATATGCTTAACAAAGTGATTTTCCACATGGCGAAAACAGCATTTTTCATTGGTTGCTACCGGCATAATTAAACTCTGTTCAGCATTAGGCCATCAAAAAACTTTTTCAACTTTGATAAATTTCCTATGTGTGATGATGTGTGAGGGTTCATTAGTATATTAATTAGGATCCAATATGGTGGCCATGAGATGCTAGCACCAGCAGTTTTATAAGATCGATCTTGCAGACCAGAGGTACTGATTTGCTTCTCCATAATATAACAGTTTAGGCTGAAAGACCTTATACTTTCAGCATCACTTATGGTTAGGATACATTCGTTATATAACAAAAAAAAGGCACAATCCTCCTTAATAAACCAAGGCCTGGCGCTTTGGCAATATTCCAAGGCCAACCCACACTTATTGCTTATTCATCTGTTAGCTGGAGGGAGATTGGGAGGTGGTGATGAGGTAATTGATGCCGCATGTCACTTTCTCTTCTGAATATGACAGGCCAGCCTCTATAATGTGTCACCACACCTACTACTGACTTAGCATAGGAACTTCTCAGTAGAAGGATATGCAGCCAGAATATTGTTCATTGACAGATAAAGAAATATGAAGCACATTCATGTGGATGGAGGCTGCAGGAGGTTTCCTGCCTTTATCAGATACTGTAAGGGTTCGGAACCATAGGATGAGGAGAAGGAGGTTGCTGGTAGAAACCACACTGAACTTGGCACTAGCTGTCTTAGGGTGCGGAGTCTAAGGTACTCTCCGGTCTTCACCTTTAACCCCCGCAAGGGGGTACTGGACTCAGCTGCCAAGAGTACCCAGGTTGCGGTCCCTAAGTCAGCTGTTCAGTAGTGGTTACAAATGCGGATCAAGCACAGGACACTGGTACAGGTGCAGGTACAGGACACTGGTATACGGACTCTGCTACAGGACACAGGACTTTGGACTCTGGTACAGGTACAGTTACAGGAACTAGCAGAAACAGGCAATACTTTAATGCTTAACTAAATATTCACTGAGCCCACAGTTACTATAGCAATAGTATTTTAAAATTCGGGCGCCGGGACTGGAGTGCATCTGCCTTATATAGGCAGAGAGGCAGGCACGCTCCTGCCTCCGTGCGCACCAGGCACACGCTCCTGTGACATCACGGCAGGCGCGTCACCAGAGCGTGAGCTCAAAGTGCTCAAAGACCTGGTGCTGGAACTAACGCCGGTAAGTATACCTTACAGATACTTTACTACCAATGCAAATTACTGGGATGACTTCAAAGGCAGGGTTTGTTTATTACTGAACAAGAAGTGTAGGTATTAGGCTAATGCCTTGAGATGTAACACGCATGTAACAGTTTATAATTGTAAGCTTAAGAATTTAACTAGGAACTAGCCTTATTTTAGGCCTTTAACAATATGAGCATTGGCAAAATCTAAACAGATTTTCTTGTGCATTGGCTTTAGAAGTGGCTTTCTTTGTCACAATATCTATAAATTTATCTTCTATGTAGATATATCACTCATTCCCTTTACCACAGATTGTGCTATCTCTCAGGTGCTTGCTCAGAAAAAACTCACACATTGAAGGCCTGAATGTGTCAGGCATCTTACCATTAGACCACCTTTTACATTTCTTTATTACTTTCCCAACTGTCGAGATTTTCTAGGTACATTTTTTTAATACATATATATTTACAAAAATGTTTTGTTTCATTAGTATAACCTAAATTAGTATTAGTTTTGATGTGACAGGTGCACTTTAATGTCAATCTTCCCTTTGCACCCACTTCTCCAACTTGAGCTTGAAGTTGGGTGTAGGGGCAGAAAAGAAGTAGGAAGATTGCTTATATTTCTGAAGTCTTAGGTGGATACTTTTAGAAATCAGCTAAGACTACTTCCTGCACCTGATAAATATGTTTATAAGTGGACCTGATAGTTCTTACTATGATCATTTGGATTCCAGCGCCAAGGAAAAATTTATTTATTTTAAAGGTTTAATAAGGAGACCAGTGACATGACAATGAAGGTAATGATAAGGATGTATAGCAATGTGGTACCAAAGATAATGAAGAATAAGTTTTCTGAACCTACAAAGAGGGTTGAATTCCACATCTTTTTATTTACATTTTTGGATAGGCATACTTGTGTGTTATTTTCTAGGACATTTAATTTTGTCATTTTTGTTATTTTTTCAGGATGAACATGCTAGGCAATTCAGACACACTAACCAAGCTCTTGTCTTGTTAAATCCTGTCCATATGTTACTGGGATTGGTTTGCAAATTCATTACTGTGCATATTTCAAACACAAGGATTAGAGTGAGGTTTGAACCTGGGTAGGCTCAATTCTACTACTGCTTTCCCATAATGCTGCAGTTTTCTCTTCTTTTCATTGCACAACTGATTTTTGCACAACACCTAATAGGCTGTGTTACGACCTATCAATAGTCTGTTTTCTTTTCAGTTTATTTGCCCTATAAATAAAGGCATCCACATTGGCCATGCCCTATCTGACCTGCTTCAGGATTATGGGAAAGTAGATAAAACAACTTAAATAGCTACATCAACTTTGACATGAACATTAAGTCTTCTACAACAGTATGTGACTTTGATAGCTACTAATTACAATTATATGCTATGCCTAGTGTCCATCCTAATGAACATGCCAACTTTATCATGGAAGTATAACCAACCAATAAGGGACCCTGGTGTTCCAGGTCCCCATGAATAACCATTTTCTGCCTGATAGATACTGGTAAGGTAATTATTTTTGCTTATAAATGTGATTACTGGCCAATTTGAACCAAATTTGTTTGATTGCTTTATTAGCTATTTGTTTCCATTGATTCTACATGAAAGTGGTTGGTCACTGCACATCACTGTTTGTATTAATCTTTTTTGCAGCATCCAATTCATACAATAGAACTATTTTTCCATTGAGATAAATAGTAAATTGTGCATGTTGTGTGGCCCAAATATTGCATACACGTAGCTCTGTTGGCACACAATGCTGACCTTGAACCTAGCATATTCAACTTTCACTCTGGGACCTGCTGCTTAGAGGAGAACTGGAGAAAGCATATATCCTTACACAGCTATATTTAGAACCCAAACTGAAAGGTCAACAGCTAAAAAAAACTCCACATAAAGCAAGAAAAAAAAAGAATGAGAAAGTGAAAAGAAGGTGCAGGAAGAATATTATAATGAACTGTTAGTGAGTGGGTCCTGTTTATTTTTTATGGACCCTTAAACCTCACTGAAACTGCAACTAAGGAGGTTATTTACTAAAGTCCGAATAGTTGCATAAAGGTGTGAATTCGCCAGATAAAGACAGTTGCAATAGGCTGCTACTGTCACAGTCACGTCTTTATAATGGGAATATTGTCGCAGTCGCGACTTTATTATAGGAAAATTGTCGCTATCTTAACTTTAAATAATTGTCGCAACTTTACAATGGGGAAATTGTAGCAGATTTGCTATGGGAATGCGCTGTTTGCGAATTCAACAGTCGAATTCGCACCTTAGTGAATAACCCTCTAAGTGTTAGATCCCAGAACGGTAAAACCAATAATTGATGACTTGCAGTGTTATGAATAATACTTCAATATATAATACTCATGAGATGCACAATTGTGACAATAATTGCCTTGTACCCTAACAAATAGAATGTACAAGAAAGACAATAAGTACACTTCACTTCTACACTCTTCACACTATAGGGTTTGCGACAGTTGCAAGTGCACTAGGGCTGGAGCCTTCAAGGGGGCTGTCCATTACTGTTGCAACCTTTACTGAAGCAGCATGTGCCCAGCACACCCTGTATTCCTATTATTGGGTGCAGAGGGAGGGGGGGGGGGGTTTGCAGGCACTACTTCAAGTGGCCAGGGAGGGACCCTCAGTGCCAATCTCTAATGCCCCTTGTAATGTAGTTCTGCCCCTGTCTGCACTTGATTGTTGAAGAAAAGTTTGTATGCTTCCAGTGTTTAAAAATATAGGTGCACACTGGGACATTATAATACATTTAGGACATCTTATTCCCAGCTGTAACACAAGAAGTTATTAAAAAAGTAGAAGTAGTGGCATTCAGGGGCAAAACTACATTACAGGTTCGCTACCAGGGGCCCCAAAGCCTAGTTTCCCCAGGCCCCCTCCCCTTGCTGCCGCACCCCTCCTTCACCCCACTGGACCCAATAACAGAATAACTTACAGGAATCCAGGGGGGTGATGGATGTGTGCTGCTTCAGTAAAGGGGTTTCTTGGGCTTCGTCCCAATCACGACCATCGCAAACCCTATAGTTACGTCACTGTTGGCCTTGTCTTTAAGTTTGAAGGATTTGGAAAATCAGTGACAGCTAAAGCTTTTGCTATGATGAAATATAGGCTTCTTCTTTTTAGACATACATTTGCAGAGAATTTTAATGTGAACCTATGCATTTTACATAGTATACTGTAAGTCCCCATATACTGTAGCTTCTCTAAATCTAAAACTAGTGTATCAGACAGTAATGCATAAATTCAGTGGAATTCATTTGTGTTTGAAGGCAAAAACTGCCTCTACTTCAATCAATAATTCATGACAGGTTAGTTTTAATCTAGCACCAGGGTTTATGTTTCATATTGAAGTATCTTAGGGGAAAGCATATTAAATCAAGTGGTTTGATAATGACAGTGTCTTGTATAAAAATGTTCTCTTTTTATAATGGTCCAGTTCTTAGTTATTCCAACATTAGGGAGGCTCAGTCTAATAATGAGGGGAATTAGCTGTCATTCTCTTTCATCAGCAAGCAGGGCATGTAAATTCAAAGTGACCCAATTATCTAATGTTAAACAATTCACAGGCAATCCTTTTAAAGACCAATCTTCTGAATATTCATTACATATCTGTAGGGTTTCTGGCTGCCTATAAGGTCAGAGTTTAGTTTTAGCCTTGCAGATGTCACAATTATATGATCTTCTGGGACTAGGGAAATTGGGAGCCATCAATCTGCACACTTAGTAAGAGGGTTATTTGCTAAGGAGAAGATTTCTTTACACCAGGAGGGACTTCAAATACCAGTCTTTTTTGTGTATCAGTTCTATATTAATATGTGATACCTTCATATACAGTACATAGTACTATAAAATAAGTATCTAGACAGACAAATAGGTTTCTAGATTTTCCTTTTAATAACATTGAGAGCTCCTGTCACAATTCCAAAGTATTATAAATGGGTGTTGGGATGTATCTTCTATAGTTAAATAAGCACAAAGTTAATAGAACAGTAGGGAATGAGCAATATACAGAGAGCAACTAAAATATTTAACTAGTATATACCACTCTGATATTATCACTCTGTGTCCTCTTCCAGCCTGGATTATAACTTCCAGCCATTGTTAGGACTCTTTTATAATAGCTGGACATTGCACAGTGGTGGGGGCAGAAACCTGAACTGCTCAGCATTTACCAATGAACTTTCTGACTTTTTGCTGTGGACAGCATAGGCACTGTGACTAACCACACATAAGTGCAGCAGCACATGGCCAGACGGGTTCAACAATGAGAAAACAAGCCAAAGATAGGATACTGGAGGATTGACAAGATTAGTCCGATGTAGCCAAGGTTAGAAAATCCAGATAAAGTTTGCAAATCTGAATAACTTAATAAAAAAGTCAAAGCAGACGGCATCAGAGTCATGGACGAAGCAGAGGTCAAAACATTGCAATTCAAACTGTAACAGGGCTTTGACAGGAACTGTGATAACAGGAACCCAGTAGGAGTAACCATAGCAGTAAATTATGTGACTTATTTATGCTTAGGAATTGGATAGTAATTTGCACCTGAGCAGAATAACTGCAGCTAAATGCAGAGTTAAGAACCTACCCATTTTGCAGTTCATAACCTCAAACTGTCTCAAGTCTCAGATGCTGAAATAGCATAATGGAAGGGCCCCTGCACAGAAAGCAGGACACACTCAGACTCTATAATTAGCAGAACTGGCAGAGGACCACAAGCGTGTCAGTACCCATTAATTCATAACATTCATGAATTAAAGCAATCTGCCCTACTACAACATAACTACAACAAATAATTATCTAGTACATGTTCAGATAGAAGGCTCCTTCCATCTGCATCTCCTCAGTTCTTACAATTTCCTGCGAATCAGTGTTGTTCCTTATGAGTAACGGGTGCTGCTTATAATAGAACTTTTCCCAATGAGATTCCATTATGTAAGCGTTGGCAAATCAGTCTGTGATTTTCAAATTGCTTGGAGAGTACCTTGCCATTCTGTTTCCGTGTCTCTTTTCTGACCTTCTTTATCTGAATCATTTCTGCATTGCTTTATTTTATGCATGGTGGCACAGATTTTAATATTGGGGGAGTAAAATTTTAGCACAGAAAAAGAGAAAATCTCCGGCACTCCCGAGTAAAATATACAACATTTATTGGCAAATTTAAAATCCAAGAAACATGGTAATGGGGAATAAAAGCTGTTAGGCACCTCCTAACGCGTTTTGCGCTGGCAGTGCTTAATCATAGAATGATTATCTATGATTAAGCGCTGTCAGCGTGAAACGCGTTAAGAGGTTACCAACAGCTTTTATTCCCCATTACCATCTTTCTTGGATTTTAAATTTGCCAATGAATGTATATTTTACTCGGGAGTGCCGGAGATTTTCTCTTTTTCTGTGCTGATTTGGGCTTGCATCTTCACGGCACCCATTACGGTCTACGTTGCTGAAGGACACTGTTGGAACACAAAGGATTTTCAGTTTCCCTATTGGGAGTAAAATTTTAGTTTGAGTGCTCCTCCCCTTATAGATCACCACAGTACCTCTATAAGTTATAGTGTATTCCAATGCTCAGGCTGTATACTTTACTAGAAGTGCAATGAAGTATATAGATTTGCATAGATGTGTTACCTAGTATATAGCTCCCTGCAATATACTAGGCCCTAGTATATTGCAGGGAGCTATATACTAGGTAACACATCTATGCAAATTTATATTTGGACTTTTTGTGGAAATGAGTCTGTTCATTTGTAGTAGAGAGGCCATGTCATCCAGGGAGGCGGGGAGGGAGAGCCTTGCTGGGTAGGTAACTGAGCCATTGAAAAGTCAAGCATTTTATTTCTGTATGTATTCACCTATAAACAAATATACATACAAAAATGTTTACATGCATGTGATTTGCATTCCATAACATCCACATCATTTTCATAATTGATATATAAATTGTTCTCACATTTAATCCATGGAAATAATGTTTACCAGATGACTGGGTACAAAAGGCTCTGATTTTGTATGTGTTTCTTTCTGTTTATTGGTCACACTATTACATGAAACATAATCAGCAGATTTACTTGCTGATTTCGGTTGATATTTTAACTTGAGAAATGATACGTTTATCCTTTACATAAAAATCCATCAAATGTATTACACTTGGAATCTTCATTATCTTTTATGGGTTTTTCACCTCTAATTTTAAATTATTACAGAAGAGATATAATTTACAAACTATAAAGTAAAACTTATTTAGCGCCTATTTGTAGATAACTCATGTAGTTACTGTAGATAAAATTAAATGCTTTTGAAATTATATGTATGTTTTTTTTTTATTTATTTTGTTCAGGCAGCTTAATATACATTTCTTTAAATGGGGAAAGTAGAGAAAGGATGCTGCGGAATAATGAGAATTAAAATGCGGAGAATTAGGCATTTATTAACTAGTTGTCCATCTTTAACATTCACTGCAGCAGTGCCCAAAACAGAAGGTAATCTTATTTTAGTTATATGAAACTGTATTTTAATATACGTAAATAGATTAGTTTCTACCCAGTGCATGGAAAATTCATTTTATATCTTAAAAGATTACAGAATTTTGGGCCATATGTTTTTTTAGCTATTGTGTATAGGCTTTAATTAGGAGAGACAAGTAGAATATAGGTAATACATTTTATTGGCTAACTGAATAGAAGATAAATGCAAGCTTTCCAGTCTACTTAGGTCTCTTCTTCAAGCATGGCAAGACCTAAGTAGTGTGGAAAGCTTGCATTTATCTTCTATTCAGTTAGCCAATAAAAGGCATCACCTATACTCTACTTGGCTCTGCTTATATCTATGGCTAACACTGTGCTACACTCTACATAGGGCTTTAATTATGAAGACTGCATCACAGTTAGGTAAAATAAAGTGCTATGGCTATAGATAGTATGAAGTCAGAGGATTAACAAAAAACAAAAGGTAGCAGCGCTAAAGTGAATTATGCCAAACAGGCAATATATGTGTATATAGCACAAAATAATTAAATGAAAAAAGTCCCAATGAAATCCAAATGCAGCTCTCTTCTCACGGGTGTGTCCTCCCACTCAGAAGTGAAAACTCAAAACAGAACCACTCAGTACGAAATTCTGTGACGAAAGCGCAAAATATTTGCACACAATAGTGCCTGAATCCGTGCGGAACTAATATTAATGATTAGAA
>WMED01011076.1:0-15441 GCA_019650415.1 Pipa parva | reverse complement strand
TGGTGGAACTTGCACTATTGGTGACTGACTAAATACTTTTTTTCCCCACTGTATGTAGGTGCCTGTAATTCACAAGGGAAGCATTTTTATTAACCCACAGGGAGCTGATGGATTATTATTACTCAATGGCAAAATCTGAGACATTATGTGGAAAAGTAGCATGACAGTTAGCATTCACATTAGAAAGGGCAGGTGATGTTAAAAGGCTAGCACCCATTTTTTTAGCCAAAACCTTGTGGGAGACACAGTAGAAATATCCTGCTCAACTGTTGGTTCTCCTGAGGCCTAGTGAGTCTGGTACCAATATCTAAAGGGGGCTTAGACCCATTTGCATACAAGGTGCAGTGCCTTTTACTTAACTGCCAGACATTTCCTGTGTAAGACATTCCAGACCCCCCTGAGTCTCCTGGATAAGGGAGTTCAGTCTCCTGGAGACACAGGCTACAATCATTCTGAAGAGTCAGTGCTATAGTGGACTCTGTAAGCATTAAATTGGTCTAATTTTAGAGACTGCCCTCAGGGCCTCTCTTGGTCCATAACTACACAGTACATTTAATTCATAGTTCTTCTTAGGATCACTTGGATGTTAATTATGACATTTGATAAAGGCCTGGCAGGCCTGAACGCAGAATATTTTGTAAGTTGTAAAGCTACAGATTTTATAGAACGTATGTCTTCACTATTTTTTTTTAAATCTATGTAAAGATGACATCATTTAGCTTCAATATGTCAGTTAATGATGAATAAATTACAGTATGCCACTGTTACTATTCGCCTGACTAGGCTCAAAAAGTGCTCTGTGGTAATTTACTCCATCACTGGAACAATATGGTGTTTAGTGAATTTGTACAATTAACTTCACTACTGCGGCTGTTTCACTTCTGGAGGCAGTTTACTCTTTGATAAATATGCCCCTTTAAGCTTTGTCATTCTTATGTGGACTCTCTTTATAATATGACATTCTTTTTCCTTCATATACTCTGATTAGAGATAATCACTGAATTTCTTCTTACCCAATTCATCAGTGGCCGTGATTTAAAATGTCTCCACCTGTGTTCAGTTATATATCAACCCAAGACTCTGTAATGACAGTATTTTTCATACATACAATCTCTTGATAAATTCATTAGTTATCTTGCTTGAAAGAGTATTAGTACTGTATGTAGACAACACATCCATCAACATCGACCTCTCTTCTTCATAACACTCACATTTATTAAATTGCTTTGGCAGTTTCATCATGGATCTTAGAGAGCCAGTATTTCAAATCATCCTAACTACACTGTTTTTTCATAAATATCTGTACTGTAATCCATTGTGTTTCATATGCTAGGTATTATGTAAACACACATGTATGTATGCTTTATTTATATAGTGTTACTAGGTTATGCAGCACATACTATTTTAACAATATGTTTATAAAATAGACAATGGGTACCTGCTCTTAAAGATGCTTTGCAAGGACCTTGTTCAACAGACTTTACAGTGTGAATGGGAGAGACACTTACTCCCATAAGAGGGTAATATGACAGCAATTCATAGTTTTCTGCTCATAAATAGTATAAAGCACAGTCTATATAAAACAAATGTATAAATGTTACATCCTTCTTACCATTTAAATTACTATAATAATTTATATATTATTTTTCCTTGCACAGGGGTCGGCAATCTTTGTAGAGGAAGGAGCCATTCATTTCGCTCTCTCCTCTATGGGTGATTTTTTTTCTGAGCCGCAAAAGGGGAGGAGCGCACTCTCCCGATCATATGACCTGGTGAGGGCCAATTAGAAGAGGTGTCGGAGGTCATGGCCGGGCTAGAGAGATGTGCTAAAAGGTATCACCAAGTATTGCAATACTCATTTCTATGCATCTGTGGCCTAACACAACCTCTCTATCTTACCATATATATATATATATATATATATATATATATATATATATATATACACAATCCTGATCTAGCAAAAGTTGCAGGAGCATATAGAATACCATAATATGGAAGCGTTACTTATTAATTATTAACCTTATTGATGAGGTTTTATAAAATTCTTGCAATATTTTGAATCTATTTTTTTTATAATCATGGATGACACAGCATAAATATGTATTTAATACATTAATACATTAGTTCAAAATTAATTCCCAAACAATTTATTTTCTTGTTTCATCGGAAATGTTCTGGCTGTGAAACAGCTAAAACTGTTAGCTTAGGAACAGGTCCTCTTCACTGGAAACAGGGCAGGAACTGAGCAAATCATTCTTTGGGGTTCATCTTGGACTGCTACATTTTGCCATCAAGGTGCCCTGCAAAACAGATTGCTCCTGCCAACCAAAAGTGGCTCTTCCAAATGGATCCTGCAAAATATGATCCTTAAGGAATTAATTTAGAGGAGCCATCACTTAACTATTTAGAATTGCTTCAGTTGCTGCCATTGTTATGGGAGCATTTGTTTTTGCAGTACAATTGCTGTCCTGCTTCCATAGGAATCTCCCACAGTGGACTGGTCTACTTTATCAATGTGCATGTCTTGTCACAGATGTAAACAGACTGGTAACTAGATTATCAACCTAGTTGTTAAAATCAATACATAAAATCAGTAATATAAGGAAAAGGTTGCATCCTTTAAATGAATGACTGACTCCTTAACAATGATGCAGTAGTCAGAGAAAGAGAATTTGCTGGCAGTCGCTGTTCTGCTGGCACTCATCTTTCTGTTCCCTCCTTGCTAAAAAACATTGGCCTATTAAATTTCATATTGTATCATTTATAGGATATCCTGCACCTAGTGCCTTTTTAAATACACCCACTGCAGCTCTGCCACTTGCTTTCATCCTGAGGTAGAAATCTCCTCTCGAACAGAAAAAAAAGAAACCAATGCAACGGAGATGATCAGGAAATGCATAAAAATCAATATTAATATTCAATTACAGAGCTTTGAAGTAAAGAAAAAAAAAATCCTAGCCTCATCTTCCTTTAAAAATGAAATATAATGTTGTACTTGTTTTAATTATATATTTCTTCTTTTATAAAACCAACACAGGATGGCAGTGTCTACACAGCAAAGATTGATCACACCAATTAAGTAAAAAGAAAGTTATATTACCAGAGAAGATTTTGTGGTCAAAAGACCAGTGCCTGGAATCACAGATATTCCGCATTACAATAAGCCAGTTTTTCTTTCTCCCTCTGCTTAAAGAATTTGTATGAGCAATCAAGCCATTGTATTTAAAGTCTCCTGCCTAAAAGGAACTGACTCAGACTTCATGGGTAAATATTACTAAAATTACTTTTTTATTTTTTTTTTTTTTTATTTCATGAAATAGTTTAATAACCTTTTTTCAGGCTGAAGCTGTTTATTTCAACTTCAGTCAACTCAATGCGTGTCTGTTGTTGCCAGATAACAATTGTGTGTTTAAGAGCTGTTTGATTTCTGCTTGCAAGGAAATGTGCAAACAAAATGTGAGTCTCTTCATCTGTCATGTCTTTAAGTGAGCTGATGTTATTCAGCCAATGACTACTTTGGAGTCATGTTATGCACACGCTATTTCTGATGCTGATTTACATAGAAAAGAACAAAGTGGGTAAGTGCCCTTAACGCCATCAATAATAATTCTGTAATCCTTTCCACAGTGTGCTAGAAGTGAATGTCAACATGGCATGCTTGATGATTTATCTTAAATAGGAATTATATAAACCACTCCAGGTTCCTCCATATCAGAATATAAGCATATTTTGTTTTAGGTATATAGTGCATTTTTCAGACACTCACAACATTTGAATATGTACACAGAAGTGAATGTATGTATGTATGTACAACAATCATTCAATGAAAAGATTAAAGATATTACATGAGCCTGGTGTGTACATGAGATCTAATAAGAATATTTCAGGCAGGAAAATTGGAAGACAACAATAAACAGGAGCCTAGAAAAAAGACTTTTTGTTTCTAAATAGAGGCACAAGGGAATGTAGATAATAATTATGCTGATTAGAAAGGTTTATGTCAGAACATAGTACTAGGGGTGAATGGACTGCATGCTGTAGCATGGGATGAGAAGGTGCAAGTATGAGGTAGAGGGGTGAAAATGTCCTGGGCATCATCCACACCAGAGATAGATAAATCTCTGGTCACCTACCTCCACTGTTCACTAATGCTTCAATCTTCCAAAAGGCATTGGCCTCTGGGAAAAATCATATATGACTTATCTTACTACACAGCTGAAAAAAACTTTTAAAGCCTCTTCTCATCATTCTTTTAGAACTAATGCATTTTACAGGCCATCAGTTAGTCCAGATAACATTACTTTTATAAGGGCAAAATTTAATAAACTCGGAAAAGCCCAAATTCCATTTTCCGAGTTTATTCCCTTGAGGTCTCAGAAGTTTCTCACAGTAAATATTGTGAGATTTTTTCGATAAATATTTACCAACCCAAACTTTTTGATCAAGTTTTTCAATGGAAAGGTAGTCATACTTTACACTAGATGTAATGGTTACCTTTCCATTGAAAAATCGAGATCGAAAAACGTGATTGAAAGTTTATGTTGGAAAATATTGATAAAAAAAATCTCCAGATATTTACTGCGAGAAGCTTCTGAGGTCTCGTGGGAATAAACTCGAAAAAGCTAATTCGGGCTTTTCTGAGTTTGTTAAATTTCGCCCTTATGGTGGCTTCTTGTTCAAGATTATTCAGTTCTGGATCTATCCCTTGGAGACACTCTTGGATCTATGTGCAAATTGTGGATAACTGCTTCTAATTTCCTTGGATACAACATTGTTGATGTGCACTACTTCAATAACAGTCTGCTTTACTCATTTACTTAGATTTCTAAAAAAAAAATCAAAGTTTGCATGTTGATTTGTAACTTTGCTTGTGATTGTGCCCTGTTCTGCTGGTTCATAAACATTATGCAGCAGTATTTAGAATAGAATTTGGATAGGATCAAGTATATAACCTTTCTAATCAGTGCAGGTTTATAAAGCAATTTTTCTGGGGGTGAAACCACCCTTCATAAGCCTGACGAAGGGTAGTTTAAAGGGGCACTATAGTGCTGATATAACTGCACACATACATATAAAACTCCTTTATACTAAACCAATTGCCGACACAAATAGTTATAAAAACGTTCAGGGAAGAAATAATACTTGCAGTTTGCTTTCCTTAAGTAGTTTACTGAGAGCTGACATTTTCCTCCCCCCGCCCCCCTCCTCTTTCTGTTCTGCAAGTCAGTCAACACGAGAAGAAAAAGCTGCCTGACTGCTATTGGTTAAGCAGTGTGCTGACCTTTTGGACACATAAATTAAGCTTGGAATGCAAGAGAATACAGAGGGAAAACTGACCGTGCTAAGTAGTAAGAAGGGCAAAAATGTCCAGAGGAGGGTATCTTTTCATGGAAAACTGTCCGGTATATATCACACACACATTTCCTGGTACAGGAGTTTATCAGTGCTGTCTTCTCAATCATTCTGCATCACATGAAACATCTAAGGTATTGTACTGCATATGTACAGATGTAATATGACTATAGTTACCCTTTAACTCCCAGAAACATTGCTTTGTAAACCTGCAGTGATGGTCAATTAAAAATGGTGTTATACTGTATTTTATTTGTGTGTGTAAATTCTATTCTACATACTGCTGCATTTATGGTGATGTGTTGCCCACATCCAAGAATTTAGCACCACTACACCTAAAAGCAACTTCCACAAACCTTCTGAAGCTTCATAAACTGTATGCTCCAGTTTGTGGTTCAAAAATACCACATTCACAGAAATAATGGAGAAATAGAATCCTAAAATTTTCCTAGGAACATGATGATGTGTTTATTGCCCCAATGATGTTGACATATTGATAGAATCCAGTTCTGGGAATACAGTTGGCTAATTAAAAGGCAGATGAGAATCATCAAATGGGAAGAGAGGCATGGAGTAAGATGGGGAATGGTTGTGTTCTGGGATAAGGGTATTTCTGAACAGTCTTTTGCTGTTTTCTTTTGCTGTTGGCTATTTGGTGTAAGTTTTGCCAAGAATGCTTGCATTCTATACAAGTTTGCTTTCAAACATAGAATAGCATTATTTTCATTGAATTTTGTAAATAAACCTGTGTTTATTGTTGTTCCAAGAGTTTTTTCCCTAAGGGGTGTGCAGACAGTTTTATACCTTCCACAGGTGCCAGAATAAAATTTCCAGCTCTTCCAGTCTGGGAACTTCTGACCCAATATGGTCTCTAGGTACTTTTAATTAAAGGTAACAATTTAATTGAACACTATGTATAAATCAGCAATCACTACAGTACAGAACAGCATTTCAGGAGTGAATTTTATTAATAAAAATACTGTGCTCATGAATCTTTGTAGGAGAGTCTCTTCACTCACCAATGAATAACAGTATAAGAAAGCGAGACTATACATTTGGGATTCTGCCCCCTTTCTCAGTCTTCTTTGGGGTCTTGACTCTTGAGTTCCACACAATAAAAATTGGTGTGTACCTACTGCGGCTTTTTATGATAGTTTTAATATTAGCGTTAATCCAAAGAAAACATTTCCCAGCAGCTCTCTGAATTATGAATTGTCACCTGACACTGATGGTGTGGCTACTTTGAGAACAGAAAGGAAGCTCCTCTCACAATTATTGTCTATAGTAGAATGTGACTAAGGGCCTCATTGACTAAAGTCCCAATTCATCTTGCTGCAATTTGAGTCACATCTCCAAAAAAATCATGGATTCGGTTCTCAGGATTGGCTAAGCGGAGAATACACTTGCTGAACAGGAGGACAGCGACAAATGCTGTCGGATGTTTAGTGTTGTGTAGTCAGTCAGATAGAAGTAGGATGAGAAGTCATGCAGAGTGAGGCAAATTCAACCAATGAAAGGCAGTGACATCAGTCTTGTCATATCCCACTAACTGTATTCTGTGAATATTCTATTTCTATGTCACCTTGTCCCTAGGTCATGTTGTCATTTAGTCGCAGTCGCCATTGTCACTTCTGAATGAACAGTCACCTTACACAACTCTGGATCCCTGCCCACAACCCCCCAATTCACCAGTCTGATATGATGAAGTCAAACAAGTGAATTTGGAGCAGTACACCTAGTCACCTTCATACAACTCTGCATTTAATCATTAGTCTATGTACCTGTGCATGAAAAATGATATGAAGAACTCCGTAAGTTAGCGACTCCTGTAGTTGGCCGAATTGGTTGCATATTGGACACTATGCCGAATTTGCTCAATGGGGAAGTGGCGAATAGATGTGAATTCATAGCTCTAAGTGACTATTTGGACTTTAGTCAATAAGGCCCTAAAGGATTGGGTACAGTAGCAGAGAGGATGTATTACATTTCTTCCTTGCAGCAACTAATCAAGAAATGTCAGGTGTGGACAAATGCATTTCTCCTGAACTGTTGTGCATTAAAAAATTTAAATACAACTTTAACAGAAATAGCACCAGGAACATCCAATGGTCAGGTAAACAATGCTCACTCAGTTGGCTAATACAATAGCAATATTTTAGACTTACTTATTTCTTATATGTAGTGTCTTTTATCAAAGAGTTAATGTGGCAAATATACATGAACTGGCTATTACCAACCCAGTTAAAGGATTTTGATAGATGACTGACAGCACTAGTAAGTTTCACAAATATGTCAGGAAAATTAAAGGTAGGTCTGTTTGTTGTATAGCCACTAGGGGATTATCTCTCTGCTTTATATGTGATTTGTGATTTACGGGATCTGATGCGAGGAGCTATAATGTCAATCATCATTTGGCCCAACCCACCTGACACTCAGGAAAGAAAAGGCAAGCTGACATGGAAGATGACAGAGAGAAACGCTGTATAACGGTACAAGTTTTAAAAATACATATTTATATTTACAAAAATGTTTATTTCATTAGTACAACCTAAATTAGTATTAGTTTTGAGGTGACAGGTACACTTTTAGCATCCCCAACTAACTGCCAGAAGAGCAACAGTGTACTAGAATTATTATTAATGAACCTCTACATTTTAGTGGACAATTTAGTTCTAGCTGGATTGAATCACTGGAAAAGTGTTGTGCACCTTCCTTCTCACAAGATTGTGCTATGCTAAGGTATGGATGGGAAACCACTTAGTCCATTAATAGAGCAGGGTCATCCTATGAGATGGAGTAAGTGGGCATTTTTTCCACTGCTCATAATATAACAGAGGTCAGATGAGAAGGGGTTTGTTAATAGCAGTGCTGGCGGGAAGGCCCAGGTGTATAACAGGACCCAATTGTGAAATGTAGTCTGACACTCAAGATGATGCTATAATTTAACTTTAGTATTAATTGCCCTTAAGGCAATACACACTTATAGCAGGCAACTACAACAATGTAGTAAAGCAAACACCTGGCATATTACAAAGAAAGATGTACTTTTGCTGTAAGGGCAATTTATTCTTTTTTGAAACAAAACTCTATTACAATGCATTTCAAATTGTTATACAGTACAAAGTAGTTTATAATAATACAAGTGCATTTCACCAGTTTGCATTAACTCATGCCTTCCTTAAATGATTTTACTGAAATTCAATAAACCTTTTATGAAACCGTGCACTAAAACACTGACAGGTATCTTCACTGGAAAATAATTCGATAGAGAAGCGACCTTTAAAAATAGGCATGTCAGATTAATACCATGGTGCATTGCTAAATAGCAGGGGAAGTGGTTCTTGTTCAATACCTGTTACAAACATCTTGTCCTACATGTCAAAACTGATGATGACTGCTGAACGGACATTTATTGCAGATCTGCATTACTGAAAGAAACAAAAAAAAAATTAAATTTGATCTAGCAACACCTATTTTCATAACCAATAAACGGACAAGCATAAAAATGAATCCCAGTGTAAGGAACCCTCTATTTGAAATGTAATAGAAATACATGTATACTGTATATATTACAGGGGTTATTCTGTGGGTAGATTTGGGTATTTCATCTTTTTAGCAATAGAAACATTTTTTTTCTCCATAACTAAAGCAGTCACTCTGCAAGCCTTGGGTCCAATATATACATTTATAATAAAATGAAGGCACTGAACTGCATTCTTGTGAAAATTGTCATTTTGGATCATTTAATTTTTCCCCCCCTTTAAATCTATACTTCTCTGGTTAACAGCTGTGTTCCATTTATTGGCAATTTTCTTGCATCTGTTCTTTAAGATTGTTCCAGTGTGTTTTCTCATTTGATATAATAAACTTACTATTCTAAAGTTCTTACTGCTATAATAAACCTGAGTTATTGTTTATTTCTATCACTTTTTATTTTATTTTCATATTTATATTTAAATAGCATCTTGTTGTTAATGTTATTTCCACTCAAGTAATTTCCTCCATTAAACACTACTGTGGATAGATTTCATCAATCAAAGATATGATTTAGAACAATGTTTTTCCCCATACAGTAGAACAAAAGATCAAGTTGCCACGGTTTCACTGATACAGCATAAATTGTTGTATATTAGTTATGTATGAGCTGCGGAATAATGAAATCACTATAGTTCTATTTATTTATTATTTTACAGCACAGCTTTGGCTTTGTCCATAGATATGTTTTGAGACCTACAAGCCTGAAATCTAGTTTAACAAAAATCTCTGTTATATTTCCCTCTTAATGTAAAACAAGAATCTTGTCAAGTATTTTATTGTCCATATTTTTCCACTATCAACTATCATTTTAAAATGTGGAATCAAAGCATGAAATTGAAATATGGCAAAACACTTGGACTGGAACAGTAGGTAGGAGTCTGTCTTATCTTTACTTGTGTCTTTATTTAATTCCCTCTAGGTATAGCTAACAAGTTAGGTTTAAAAAAAAAAAAAAAATCCGTGCTTAAACCAGGTGAGATTATTACATGGCTCAGGCTGATTGAATATTACAATCAATATTACAATTTTCTGCCTCACGTTTAACTGTTTAATAAATGAGTGTGTTATTGCAGCAATGATCCACTGGCGCCCTATATTATGTGTGGTAACTTTAATGCACCACATGAAGTGATAATATTTCTGGCCTGCTCCAAAGTGTAAGCGGGGCCTGTGTCCCTGAGGACTCTCATAGCCTGGGTATATGAGTGTACAGATGTGTATGTATACTGGAGATGTAGCTGGATAATGGGTGTTTACTACATACAGTTACCAAAAGCGTTACATATAAAAGGCAGATATTGCCAGTCAAATCTGATTTCTTCTTATAAACAGTTTAGTTATTAACTTGGCCAGGATGTGGATATCACTAATTTGGACTTGATTTTTCATGGTAATTAAATCTGGCTAATGGGGTAGTGGTGTCTATTGTGAACAACAATTAGTGAAGTGATTTGAGGCTATGGTGAGAAGATATTTTTGGCCCAAATAGTTGTTTTTGTAAAAGGTTTGTAATGAAATTAGGTGAGATGTAGTAGATCTTTCTGTAATCTTCAGTTGTTCTCTGAACTTGGCAGTTTAATTGCAAATGTTTCATTATCAAACAAGATGACATCTACGGTGCGTGGTAGTAATATGCTGTTTCCTGAATGCTTATATAGGTTCTATGTATAACTATGCTGGTAGCTGATTGGTTGTTGATTCTCTGAGACCTCTGTTAGTATGGTTATGACTGGCCAGTTTTTGAGAGTGTATTAAGTTGATAAATTGTGTATGTCTTCTCAAGTCTTTCACTCACATAGATTCATATACTTTGTTTATATCTATATGTCTGTTTACTGATCTACTTGACAAATACCAAGCCTCTATAACAGGGGTGGGAAAACTATGGCCTGAGGACGTCTTTTGCCCAGCCCGTCTGTCAAACAGGGCTGAGCCAAGGGGATAGGAGAGGGCGCGCTATCTGCATGTGTGCTGACTGCTGTAGCACATAGTGCTACAGTGTTCATCTCTCCACTCCCCAGCAATGATTTTAACTTCCTGTGATCAGCTCACAGGAAGTGAAACAGCGCTGGGGGAAGGAAAGAGGAACGCTGTAGCGCTACGAGCTATAGCAGACAAAGCCAGGCCAAGGAAGAGGTAGGTAGGGACAGGGAAAAGGAAGGGGGCACAGTGTGGGGGCAGCACATTGTGGGAGAAGGGTTACGGGGGAAGCACAGAATTGGAGGGAGGTTGTGGGGCAGCACAGTATGGGGAATGGGAGATTGTGGGGCAGCACAGTATGGGGAAAGGGGGATGCTGTGTGGCAGTGTAGCATGGAAAAAGGTAGGGTTTGCCGTGTTGGGTATGTTACTGGCCCGCTGCATAGTTAAAGATTGTTAAACCGGCCCAATACAAGAAAACTTTGCCCTCCCCTGCTCTACAAGTTCCCTAGACTGTTTGGTTTTAGCCTGAGTAAGTACTTTAACATTGTCAAGATCAAACATGTGTCCTTCTTGTTCTTGATGAATTGAGATTAAAGAGAATCTGTCATGTCTTTTGATAGCCAGCGAGTGTTTCTGAAGTCGTATAGAAAATTTTCTTCCTGTTTGTCCAATGTAATGTTTCTCACAATCATGACATTGTATCCTGTATATAACGTTTCTCTTTTCTTTCATTTCAATTTTATCCTTAGGTCTTGGTAGTAGCTGTCATAGAGTAGTGGTTGGTTTGTGGGTTAACACAATTCTGTGTGATTGGAGAAGTCTTGCTGTCATTTCTGCTATATTCTTAACACATGGTAAGTCTATACGTCTGGTAGACTGTTCGGATCTGTTTTGTATTCTTTCTTTCTTGACAATACAGCGTCTGATGAAATTCTGGGGATACCCATTATGGGTGAATACATTGAAGAAGTATTTCTCTTCGTTCATTCTGAGTTCCGAGATTATAACTTACTATCCGAACTACCGACACCACCAGTCTTCCAAACAATACTAGATCTTTCTGTATATAGTTTGTGAAATTCTATGTTTCTTGAAAGTCAATGTAAGGAAACCAAATATTGGTGGAGGGTAATTCTACTGATAATGTTGAGTTATTTTTCAATTTCAGTGATTTTCTTCATGTCTCCAGTTTATACCCAGCCAGCAGGAGGACTTTAGTGGACATTCTTCTAGATAAAGGATTCTACAAATCAAATCCTAATACTGGGTAGCCTCGTTTGGCCAGCATTTATCATTAACTTGTTAGTTCCATTCAATATACCAAACAGCACACAAAAGGATTCCTAGTTACAAAGCTGTAATTATAAAATGAAAAGGCCATTTGAACTTCCCAAGAACAATCTCACCCCATAAAAAAAGACAAATCAATCATATTGAAATTTGTAAAAGAAAGTGGAATTAAAAAAAAAACAAAAAACAAAGCAAATGACCTGTTTTGTGTAAATCATTGTAATAATGCTTACCAAATAATAAATAAATAATGAGTTACGGTTTTAAATTTCCCAATAGGGGTCCTATAAAACAGCTGGCAAACATATGAAATTAGCTCTTATGTAGTTATCCCAAAAGTCTCATGGATTATAACTGATAAGGTTTTGTTTGTTCTGTTCTGTTCTGTCTGAAAATGGCTAATATAAGCATCTGCTTCCATGGGAACTTTTATTTTTATTCACAGAGAAGAGATAAGAGGATGAACTTTCTCTTCTGAATAGACTTTATTATTTTTTTTTACAGTCTTTTTTTAATTTTTTTTTTTTTTTCAAGTTTGAAAATGCCAATGGCATTATTTGATAAGGATTCCGGGCGCAAAAGAAAGAAAATGTAAATGCCTACATATTTACAGGATTTGGGAGATTTTAGGGTTGTTACTCACCATGTAGGAGACATCTGATTTGTGCTGTATTTTAAGATATGCTAAATACCTCTCAAGTGGCTAATAAACATGTATAAATTCATATCTGAATTTGGTGACATTTAAGTTTCAGTAATGTAATAAAATTGCGTTCTGTTTACTCCTTGCTAACTTGGTTTAGCACACCTTGAATATTTACTGAGAAGATGCTAAGATTGCACAGAAAAGACACCTCTTGTTTATATTGTTGAAATCGGTCACTTCAAGTTATTAATATTAGAGGTGTTAATGACATACAAAGCACGTTACCCCTTATATAAGTGAACAGAAGTTGTCCATCAGCCCAATATTCTAAACATTTTCCATAATAAATGGAGTGTAACAAAGTGTTTGATTGTTGTTAGATGCTGATCACTGACACTCCTCTGAACAGGGATCAGTTCACTCACAGTAAGAAAGTTTATATGTTTCCAGTATGTAGAAAAGTGTTATGAGTACCAAAACTTATGCTTTATTTTTCTCATTCACAGGCCTCGGGTGCTATTGCAGGGGCTTCTCTACAAGAGATGCAGCCTAAAAACCAATTCCTTCAAAGCTTACCCCTTAGAAATCATCCCTAGCCTACCATTTATCTTTCTAATATGTTGGTTTATATAGGGATTTAATACTACTACCACAAGAAAGGTTTCTTCATTGTGTAGCCCTAGTGAATTTTGGAAGCACTGGAATGTTCCAGATTCACCACTTCTACTAATATATATTTTCTAGCATCCTATTAGTTGTGCTGAAGCTCCCTCTAGTGACATCTATTGGTATAGCACCTGGCTTTGAATATATTCAGCAGGGCTTGGCTGGGTTTTCTGCCCAGAGATATTGTCACAGTTTTGGTCCCTCCTTTGTATATATAAGCTGGTGAAGGGGTGGGCCCTGGGTCTTGCCTCAGTAACTGCATGGTTTGCTGTATCAGGATTCCCACCCTTCTGCTGAGATCCTGTGGAAGAAACCATAGGGAACTACAAAAGGTTAGCTCCTATGTTCAAGTCACCTCAGTAGGTGAGAGTCTGAGGAAGGGTTATCTATCTGCGTAGCTTGAGATCCCACAGGAGTGGCAGTGGCTTAGAGGCCTGATAATATAATCAGCCTAGGGACTCTTAAGTGGTAGGATTAGGGATCAGGGGAATAGCCCACTTGAGGAAGGAATTTCTCAAAGGTTCATCCCACAGCAAAGGGATCTACCAAGAGATATCCCATACTAAGACCAAAATGCTGCCTGTGGTATCATCCGTGATGCACAACCTGTTGGTAACTATAACATTTTCTACATATCTATCTTAAGGATGATGTACATATTGCTATGTGTGCTGTAACATATAACCTGCTATGTTATAATTGCTGATCACTTAATTTGCTATCTAAATAAATCTGTTGTTTGAAGGTAAGAGCTACTGGCACCCAGTGCCATTGATTCTCTATTTGTGTACCACTCCAACAAGTAAGCGGGGCCTATCCCCCTGAAATACTCATAGCCTGGGTATAGGAGATGTAGCTGTAAGAGGTGTTTTAGTACATACCACCACTATAGCGATACAATTGTAAACTCTGTCAGGCTATGGAATTACCTTCCACTGGTAATGACAATGAAGGAAAGCTTTGTTTGTGTAAGAATGGGATGACCTAACAAGAAAATGCATTTACAAATATAAATATTAGATCAGTCTACAGTTGTTTAGTCCAGAAAATAATCTGATCACCAACAATTCAAAGATATGGTGGCAGCGCCCTATAGCATGGTCTTTCAAAATCTGTAGTTGATGGGCTTATTGTGATTATATATAAACCTTATTTTTGTCCTTGTAAATGATACAGAGTTTACTAAAACACAAGGTTAATCAATGTTGAACTTTAGATGTGTACTGATAATTTTTAATCCTGGAATATTGTACTGTAATAGCCACTACTAGGTAAATCTAGTAGTACATGGACATGTTTATCTTCTTAATGGTTATAGAAACAGATTTGTAAATCTTATAGTTGGTGAATCCATATTTTTTCAGATCTAAAGTCTGGCCTGATTTCATTTGTGATGTCTAAACACTGAATGTGTGGAGGTTTCATCTGTAGATTCATCACTAAATATACAATCATTATACTTTTTTTAATCCTGACATGCTGCTATAGCAGGGGTCGGCAACCTTTTTGGCTGAGAGGGCCATTTAGTGCGGCTCTGCTAAGCCCTTTTGAATCCAGAGCTGCAGATGTCATGTGTGACATCACATATGTGATGTCAGCGACTCTGGATTGGCTAGCAACCCAGAAGCGCGGTGACATCAATGGCTCCGGATTGGCTAGCAACCCAGAAGTGCTGAGAGAGCTTTGACTCTACAGCCGGTGATTAGCAGGAAGACTGTAACAAATGGTGCTTGCATGTGAGCAGGGCCGCTGATAGGCCAGTACTACTGGTACTGGCGTCAGGGGCCTGGCCAAATTGACACATGGGGGGGGGGGCCCGGTTCTGCCCGCCACCATGTGCAGGCCCCCTGATGCCTGTAGCAGTCACTGTGCCCAGTGAGGAGTGACGAGCACCAGCTCCTCACACAAGCTCAGTACTCCCCGCTCGCTGGCGCAGGGGGTGGGCGGGGCTACGTCTTGGCCCCACCCCCAGCACAACTGAAGACATCAAGACACATGGGAAGCAGTCCAAGGATAGAGGGAAGA
>WMED01011075.1:0-12382 GCA_019650415.1 Pipa parva | reverse complement strand
TGTATGCGGGGAACATTAATCAGAGTAATTCCTACAAAGCATTTTATTAGGGAAATTCTCAAGGAAAGTGATTTCAAAATGAAGTTAAAATCTTTAACACTGGAAGACAGCCCCTCTGGTTTAGCCCTGGAAGCATCTTTACCTATTGCTTTAACTTTAGTACAGAATCAATTTTTCATTCTTCTGTTAACATTATTATTAACAATATCGATGTGTTCATTCATCTGTTTATAAAGAGAGAATTGTTTTTAGTTACAGTTTTACTGTAATAGTTTGTATATTATATAAGTTATGGAAATAATATTAACACTGATGATATTAATCCCATTATTATTTGTGTTTTTATTTTCAAATCAGTTCATAATACCTTAAGATTGTCATAAATTTCCATAACTGATTGACCCCATTCATTATATCCAAAATAACAACTTGTTCTGATTTCATAAGCATAAGGGAATGCTTTCCCATTTTATAGCTTTCCCACAAATATGTGCATAAAATATATATCACTGCAATTTTTTGCAATTAATCCAGACAGAGAGCAGAGTATACCTCTAATTGCTGCAGGTATTCACAAAAGATGTATATTAAAAAACTGTGTGAGTTAAAGACAATGTAAACCCTGCTAACTCCTACATAGATAAGGGGGTTTATTTCTCTTTTGTTTTCAGAAAAATTCATACCATGGAACAGTTTATTTCTACATTTTACAGTAAATAAACAGTGAAAAGTAATGTCCTAGAAAATTGCCTTTGTTCTCCAGCAATTGTTATATATGGAATCTGTTCAACCTGATTCATTTAGACATGAAATATGTAATATTGTAGTTATTACTAGCTAATAGGTACTTTAAAAATTGTAAAGGGTAAGCTGATGCTAATATACATAGGTATAGAGCTTTTAGCAAAAAGCTACGGGTTTCACTTTCTTTAAATTGTTTATTTAAATGTTATATATTTTAAAAATTAGTTTTACTGTTCTGTGTCTTATAAAGACAGATTATTCTGCTAATAATATAATAGCACAGCCTTTTTTTATTTCTCAGTTTGTTTTACCCAATTTTTTATTGTTTATTTTTTACAAATAAATCTAGAAAAAATGGATTAAAAATGTCATGTTTCAGTTTGTGTCATTTTGCCAAATTTCCCATCATTTTGCTGCTTTCTACGTGTTGTTAATGCAAGGTCAGTGGGGTTGTTCCAGTTGCCACCTCACAGTTGTCCTATAGGAGATATATTCTTCATGGAACAGTAACATCGAAAAATGAAAAATGCCTCATATCCATTTCTAGTTTCTGTGGATTATATCTGTACTTCTTGTCATTCGAAGTTTTATCTAAAAAACATTTCTTTTTTAGAACTGGTATTTTGGGTGCATTTCCTGAATATGCACTTTACTGGCCATAAGTTTAGCACAAATTTAGGTTTTTGCCATTTATAGTGACATTTTGCATTAAATCTACAGTATGTTGTGATGAAGATCAATAAGATGAACTGAAATACATTGTAAAGTCATTCCTTGCCACAAAAATTAACCTAATCACATACACACACACACACACACACACACACACAAACATTTCCACTGAATTTCAGCCCTGCCACAACATAATCTGCTAACATTATCCATCAACATCATATCCTGTCATTAGCGCAGGAGAACAAACTAGGACAAGGTCAGTTATCTATACCCCCAGGCTTTTATTAATGCAGTGGGTTTTTTTTATGTATTTTGTATTACCTAAGTCAAAATAGCACAAAATATGGTTTAAGCCATATTAATCCAGTTGAATAATTATAAAGATGTATACTGTAGTATTATGTAATACTTTATTTGGACTAACAATTCATTATTTAAGACAAGCTTTTGAGAGATATTCCCTCTTCATCAGGTTAGAGCAGTAATAAATGATACATAGTTTGTAACATACTTGGCTGTGAGGCACTGAGGCTAGGTTCACACTAGCGTATGATGTGCAGCGCATCATATACTACTGTGAAGGAAAAAAAATAGAAAAAAAAATGCTCCGGGGTATTTTTCAATTGTACTTACCAGAGACAATGTGAATGCTCACTTGGCGCTCACAGCTCTTCCTATATGGTCGCATTTTGTGCACAGCGTATCATACATAGGCCAAAATGCGACACACACTCTGACGGGGCACATTTACTAAAGTCGAATTGCTTATTCCTATAAAAGCAAATTTGGATAGCGCTGGATTTAGCGAGATTGATAGTATCGCCTATTTATCAAAGCACTGGAAGGCATTATCGCAGTGGATATCTCTGTGTATCGATATCACCGGATTAACGCTGTTCTGCATTATTTACTAAGATAAGTGTTTGATTTTTTGGCTATTTCTGTTGCATTACTTTCAATGGGGCTGTAGTCTGGAGTTATGTTTTAAGTGTAACTTATCGATATCGATATACACATGGATATCTACAGTATATCGATATTGATACCTATATCCATCCCCATAGACGCAACCGGTACCACTGCTTCTACAGATATTGATATCTCCGGGATAAATGCATATAACACTCTAGCAGCGCTATTGCCACATAATAATAAATGGGCTACAACAATATCATCCAATATTGCTAAATCTATGGCGATATCTGGCGATATCTGGAGATATGAGAAATGCGACTTTAGTAAATATGCCCCTAGTGTTCTGAACACAGCATATGCACGTCATACGCCAGTGTGTCCAGAACTAGGTAAGTACATAGGCTTTCATTGAGCCATGTTTTTTTTCGCACTAGCATATGATGTGCTGCGCATCATATGCTAGTGTGAACCTAGCCAGAGACACTGTGCCTTCTCCACACTATACTGTCTTTATCTTCTATCTGCCCTTATCTTCTGTCTACTTTCAATTTATTACTTTAACACTTGATCTTTTTGGCTGTTTGTCATTTAGTTTCTCAGTGCCTCATAGACTTTAATTAGGGGCACATTTACTAAAGTTTAATTGTATATCCCTACAGAATCGAATTTACTTAACTCTGGATTTGGTGATATCGATATTATCGCCCATTTATTAAAGCAACAGGAGCCGTTACTGCTGTGGATATCTCGCATATGGGTTTTTGGCGATATCAATATCACCGTATTTAACGCTGTTCGCCCCATCTGCGGAATTTTCAGCATTATTTACTAAAGTAAGTGTTTGTTTTTTTTGGCTATTTCTGTTGCTTAATTTTTCGCCACTCTCTGGGTGGCGTTATCCATTAATTTCAATGGAGAAAAGTGTGTTTTTAGTCTTAAGCTATGTTTTAAGTGAAACTTATCAATATCTATATCTATATCCAGCAGCACCTTTGGTACCAATGCTTGTAGCGATATTGATATCGCCGGGATAAACGATCATAACGCTATTGCGGCGCTATTGCCGCATAATAATAAATGGTCTATGGCGATATCCTCCAATATTGCTAAATCCATGGCGATATCTGGTGATATCTGGCGATATTAGCATTATAGAGGATGTCGACTTTAGTAAATATGCCCCTTTAGTATGTTACAAACTGTGTATCCTTTATTACTGCTCTAACCTGATGAAGAGGGAATATCCCTTGAAAGCTTGTCTTAAACAATGAATTGTTAGTCCAAATAAAGTATCTATACTTTATTTATATAATATAGCAGTATACAATGACACAGTACTCATCTTTCTAACCAAATCAAAATAATATTTTTCCAATTTTGTTTTGCTAGAAACTGGTACTTCTGACCTGGTGGAAATCATAAAATCATATGGAAAATTGAGATCAGTGTATGAATCCATTTACAATAATACAAAAAAAAAATCTCTTGTATGTTTTAATCTTTTTAAATAGGCAAATATTTTGGGCAAATAAATTGAAAAGGGTAAATGAGACATTGTGCCCTTTAGGTAATATGCCACTATGAGTCATGTTTAGTAAAGGGAAAGTTATCTTTGACATTTTACTGACACTAATAATTTTCATTACTATGCACGATTGAAGAATTTTTAGTTATACAGCTTTACCACATTTTATATCAGTTTTACCCCAACTGTTTTTCATCAACTTAAAGATTAGACTTTTTTCATTCAGTTTATTTGAAAACTGTTTGTGACCCAAGATCTGGTATAAGATTTTTGACTAATTTGGGAGGAACAGACTATTTTTATTGATATTGGCTTTTTTGCCCATCTCTAAAGTTTTTCAAAGCAAATTTTATTATCCAAAAGCGTTCACCTGCCTCAGGCTGGTAAAAACCCATAATTCCCTATGGAGATGGTCCTGTCATTTATCCACAGTCAAAAACAATTTCCCATTGACAAGGTATATCAATCTGTAATGCAATGTGATCCAAATAGAAAAACACACTCCTTTTCAATGGGGAAAGGATTTTATCATTAGTTACTTCAGGGATGAAAATTGACAGTGAAACATGTTGAAACTAATTAATATGGTTAAAATGGCCTTAGTACATACCCCTCTTTATGGCCCATGTGACAGTTTTACCAGCTGAAATTGAGTAACTGCAGTGAAACGCATTAAAGCAGCAAACATGAGGTGAACATGAAATGACAACATTCCAATGGGCATTTTCTATTACCATTTGTATTTCTATGCAACTTTTTCCTATGGAAGCTTTGCTAAATCATTGATCATGGTAAACAATTCTGAACCAAAATTAAATGGGCAATGCCATGATTTCTCCCTTTGATATATTTCCCAGAATACCATTTATTTTCTTCTGCCCTTAATGGGCTGTGTCTACTTAGCTTTGTTGCTAAGTGAAAGAATCCTAGGTTCCACTAGGGGGAGCAAAGGACATTTAATCTTCATAAACATCTATGCTTGTAAGTAGTCCTTTTGGCTGAAAGAGTGAATCCATTGTTCTGATGTGGCAAATTTTGCGGCAAGGAATATAAAAAATGATCTGGGGAAAAGGCAATGCATTAGTGAAAAAGGCCTGGAATGTTAACTGTTTGGCTTCTGAATGTTGACAGTGTATAAAGACATGTATGCATTTGGACATTGTACAGAATCATGCAGTGATGCACAAGGACATTTATTTAATATTGTGTTTGGCTTACATATGTAGAGTACAGTATATGCACCTAAATGTATATAGAAACTGGTGATATACTGTACATATATGCCTTTAACTACTTTTGCTCAGTTAGTGCATTGACATAAAGCATCAAAGAAAGGTTTTCATCAGTTGATGTGCAGATGTAATAGAGTTATCTACTATTGTTACAAAATGCTTGACAAATGACATGGTGAATTTATATGAATTTACAAGATGCTTTCATTTATATTCATTCCAAATCCCCATGTGCAAATAGGGGGATACTAGTAAAAATTGTAAAAATCTTCTCCTGGTATCTCAATAGCAATATACCTTTAATTATAATAAAAATATCAATATCGCCAATATCAATATTTATTAAGCCTCTTCTGACCTTTTTTTATCAGTGAAAAGTGGAAGCCTCGCTGAGGGTGGGGAAAATCCATTCAACCCAAAGGAGATGGTTTGGACCATTTTTTACTAAGTCCACATCAACAAGATGGGATATTGTTGGTAAAGGAGTTCTATTGAAATGAATGTAAAATGAACTGTATGTACAGTATGTATGTATCATTTTATTTATATATAAACGCCACAAACATACACAGCGCTGTACAGTTCAGTCATAAAAATATAATACAGACATGGGAAAAGTACATTAAACAATAGAGTAGAAGATTACAAGGATACATCACTTTAAGTGCTATGTTGAGGTTGACACATGAGATTGGAGGTCCCTGCCCTGCAGAGCTGACAGTCTAAATGGGAGGAGTGATCAATATCAACCTTTTTCAATATTGATTAATTTTATTCAATACTACATAAATTGAGGGAAATAAAAAAATGCAATGAAAAGAAAAAAACAGCAATAACAAGGCAAAAAAGGGCAAAACAGATAAAATTGTGGCAAATAGGTAAAAATGACCTTTATAAATTTCCCCTATAGCCTTAGACACTGTGGGACACATTTACTAAAGTCAGACAGGCTTTTTGACTAGTAAATGCAGGAGAAACAGTCTATCTTTAACGATATCGCTGTTTTCTCCTATTTACTAAGCTGTTCAAAAACCATTTCATCCCCAAAAAGAATTCTCCACCCTCAGGTTGGTAGGAACCCATTATTCCCTATGGAGTTGGTCCTGTCATTTAGCCAAAGCCCAAAATATTTCCCCATTGAAAATAGACATCGATATTGAATTGTACTGGAAGGAACCCTCATAGAAAAGCATTGCTAAGTGTCCCCCTGTTAACTATTTATTTTGATGGGGAAACATATTTATCAATTCCTAAATCAGGGGAATCAAAAATTACAGGGAAACAAAAACTGACAATGAAAGTGGGTGACTGTTAGTCCACAGATGCAAAAAAAGCTGAGTATTTCGATACCTTTTTTATTGGACTAACAGTCAGTTTTCTTAGACAAGCTTTCGAGAAATCTGTCCTCCCTTCATCTGGTCAAGTACAGGCAAGCAGGTATTATACTGAAATAACAGACTATTAGAAAAGTTGTAAATGGAGTGATTGTTTATGGTAAAATGGATTCCAACTGGGGTGCACGGTTCCTCATTCTCAGGAAGGTGAATGGATTGGCTAGGCTGGTTCATCCTCATGTGGAGTTTTTGGCTACTTTCTCCAATGTAGCAGCCATTCTCACATGCAGTACACTGTATCATGTACACTACATTGGCAGTGGTGCAGGTGTAGGATCCACTAATATTGTAGGTTTTATCCCCATGTCTGGCTATGGTATATTCACATATGTGGTGGCATTATTTGCAGCGTTGATCTTTTTTACAAGGTTTTGTTTCCTCCTTTTCTGTTTTGTTCTGTGGGGAGTTTGCAACTGACAAGTTTGTGTTTTAAATTTGGTGACTGTCTGAATGCCAGTGTTGGGGGACTGGGGAAGATATCCTTTAATGCATTATCTCCTCATATAAGTGGCTGTAACTCTTTGATGATTTTATGAATCCCCTCTATTGCAGGGTTGTAAGTAACCACCAGGGGTATGTGTGTGCAGGGTTTTTTGCTTTTATATGAAAGTAAGTGTTCCTGAGGGATGTTGGTTGCTGATTTAATTTTCTTGGAAATTGTCCCTTGTTTGTATCCTTCCTCACTAAAAGCTTTAGAGAGTGTGATAAGGTGTGCATTTTGGTCCTCTGTGTTGGAGCAGATTCTGTGATATCTTATAGCTTGGCTATAGATGATGCCCTGTGTAGTATGGGAAGGGTGAAAACTGGAGCTGTGTAAGTATCAACATGTGTCTGTGGGTTTTTTGTAAATGGAGGTTTGTAGTTTGCCTTTTTTTTAAAGTGACAGTAGTGTCTGAAAAGGGGACACACTATGAAGAGTATTGCATTTTCAATTTTATGTTGGGGTGAAAGGAATAAAATTACTCATGGAATTGTTTGAGTTTCCTTTAACCATCTGCCCATGTTATGAAGATATCATCTATGTAGTGGAAGTATTTATAAGGTTAGTAGCAGCTAGTAGCAAGAAACCTCTCTTCTACATCAGCCATGAAGAATTTGGCGTATTGGGGTGCCATCCGAGTTCCCATAGCGGTCCCCATGATTTTAGATATATTTTGTTATTGAAAGTGAAGTAGTTATGTGTGAGTATGAATTCTGTAAGTTTGCAAATGACGTCCGGATTATATTTATGCATTGTGTTGCAAGATGAAATAAATCTATTGCACACATTTAGGCCATCTTTGTGTAGGATATTGCTGTAAAGTGATTCCACATCCATAGTGACCAGTATAGTGTTTTCTGGAAGATCTCTAATTTGTTGAAGTTTGTTAAGAAAGTCTTAACCGCACTAATAAAAAATGTTATCTTTGAAGTTAAATTCATGATTTTTATTGCGTTCTGTCTGTTCTTATCTTTACTGATAGTAGCCATGTTCTTAAACAGATCTATAAAAAGAGCAGAACAATGTGATTTTGAAGCAGTAGTCGTGTAACTACACCATCTTTACTGTGATCTTCGTTATGACATATTTTGGACTAAATGAGCCCTTTCTCAAATGACATTTGGTCACATTAAAAATGGTGTAGTTACATTACCAGCGCTCCAGAAATGTACTGTTCTGCTCTTTTTCTTGGATTTATTTTGTACCAGGTAGATACAATTTGAAAAGTGTGTGTATGTGCTGGCACACAGTTTGGGCACCCCTTCATTACTGAAACAGGCCTCACCTAGTCCCATTTATTTCTATGGTGCTTCAGATAATACATATGCAGGAAGTGTAACTTAAAGCCCTATTTTTAAAAGCTAAATAGCTTAATATCTTGCTTTATAGACGCATATTTACATTTCCGGTAGATTTAGCATAGACTGACTATATGGTAACTATAAATGCATTTGAGTCATTTTTATTTTTTGGTATTATTGCTCTTTTAAAAAGATCTCAGAGTGCTGTCCTGCTCTCTTTGACAATAGCCTTGCAATACAATGGATTTGCTTTGCCAGCAAAACCTGAATCTGTTCTTAGGTCTCACTATATTACATGTTTCTAACAGTGCCTCTCAGGAGCACTAATTTACTAGTAGCTGGAGAAGTGGCTCTGACATATCCATGCTGAATCTGTGTGCCTAGGAAATGACTTAATAAAAACAAAAAGTACATTCAATACATTTGTTGATTTTCTTTTAAAAATTAATAGTTTTCCAATCCATAATGATTTCTTTGAATCCAAATCAGCTGTCGGCAGGCTCAAAAAAGGGTCATCGTCCAGCCAATCACATGCAGAGTTCTGAGCAATGGGTAATGGAACTTATGGCGTTCTGGGTACTAAGCAATGTTTCTTTGTAAAAAGAGTGGGTAACAAAATACAATGTTTGACTGGCCTTATTTGTTTTGTGGTACTCCATGATTTTGATGGCTGCTTTTCATGTTAATACTTTTAATCAGGGCCGGCCCTTCCATTAGGCTACATAGGCAGATGCTAGGGGCACCGGCTGTCCAGGTGGGCGCTCGCGTGCATTTTTTTTTTAACTAGCGACGACGCTGTTGGACGTGAGTGGGGGGCGCGGGGCAGGGGGGTGTCGCAGGGTGGGGGGCGGCACGGAGAAGGGGGGGGCGCAGCGTGGGGGGAGGCCTAGGGCGCCAATAGGGCCAGGGCCACTACTGATTTTAATAATACACCTCAGAATAAATAAACAAGAGAAAGCCATCTCTAACCTTTGTTAAGATAGCAGTAAACCTGCTCTCTCCATTTTCCAGTCCACTGGCCATGCGTAGTGGGTGCTCGGGAGAATAAAGCTTTCCCAATAGCTGATATGCAGACAATGTTCTCTGGCACTCTAATACATTAAAATCAAGCTTTTATTGGTTATATTAAAATAAGCGATAACAGCAGCCGATAAATCATCTGACGCATTTCATGACAACATGGCGTTTACTAACAGACAGTATATTAAATACAGCAAACTCTTTATTTTCTCAGAATCAGTATCTGAAGGCAGTCAATGCACCGTGTTTGCCATAGATTTAAGCAAAGACAAGGGAGTATAGGTGATACCTTTTATTGGCTAACCAAATAGATGGTAAATGCAAGCTTTCAAGGCTCCTAAGGCCTCTTCATCAGGCAATAATATGGAACTGAGAAATGAAGGCAGTCAAAAAATGCTTTTGGGCACATCCTTTATATATGCACAATGCATGGGCCACCATGTGTGTGCCATAAGCAATGAGCCTTTTTGCTGTAATTAGGTCATTTTGAATCCAGAATAGTATTAAGTCATGCCATGTTAGATTGCTTACCTCCACCTTAAAAGGGAGTGAAAGAAGGTGCTTGTCATTATTGCTAAAACTCCCAGGATTGAGATGATGCAGACTGTGTTAGAAGAGGCTTTAGTCATGTGTTTCAGTCAGGATAGCATAGGTTTGGCCTTTTGTTCTAGCATATACATTTTTAGCAGATAGCAGCTCCAGGGGTCTTAAATTAAGCTTGACTACTGAGTACAGTGAATCTAACTGAATCTGAGTTATTAGTATAGGGTCTAGTTGGATGGCATTTACCTGACAGTTAATATGGAAGCCCTGTCTTGACTTGTAAAGTAAAAATAAAACGTTCTTTTTTAAAGAAAATATGATTTCAGCAAGTCAGGCTTGCAAATCTTGGTGGCAGGGGAGGCAGTTACTACTGGGCTTCCTCAATTTACTGCCCTTCTACTTTAGTAGTTCTGGTGCAGGATGCAAACTGAATCAGCAGCTGTGGTGGAGACCGTGATGGCTAGTATACCACCCTGCAACAAGTGACGCTATTTTTTTTTCTTTAACATAGTTTACTAGACTGTTAAAATCCATACTTACAATTTTTTCATAAGTAGTTGAGGATAAAATAGCAGAGGGAACAATTATGCACTTAGGGGCACATTCATTAAAGCACGTAGATGAATGATGAAGTACATTAAATCACATGGGGTCGCTATGCTCGGATAGTTGCGAATTCTCCACTCCTTATTCACTAGACAGCAGAATTTCTTGTCAAAGAAGCTAACTGAATCAGACCAGATTACTTGTGTAGTTATGTGCCATCAACCCCTTAAGTCAACCAAAGTGCACTGTAAGATCACTATCACTGTAAGTGTCCAAATGATTTGGGATTTTACCACATTGCAGAGTTTGCTGAATATCTGAATATGGGGAAATAAATGCAAGTTCAGACCTTTACACAACTGTTTGTACTTTCACAACTAAGTCCCTCAATGTCTCCCCTAAATGTGGAGAGATACGGTTAGAGGTGACAAGATGCCATAATCCGGTTAAAAGAAAAATCAATGGCTCAGTGCATCAGGGTGGCAACATTTCATGACTATTGACAAACACCACTGCATTCAACTTTAATGTATTCAGCTTCTGAAAAAATAATAGTAGTGGACTATATTGCACTGTCCTTCATTAAAGGGAAGGTTTGGTCAGGTTAGTGTTTCCCTACTGGTATAATAAGCACATGAAACAGGAAAGTTTACCAGGTATAACAGTGATAAAAACAAGGCTAACATTTTGTGTACAAAAGTAGGTTCTTGTCATATAATTGTTTTTGGCAGTTTTGCTCAGTGCTGAACCCATTTAGTAACATCACAGGTAATTAATGCACATTTCTGGGATGAATGAAGTGAAACCACTTTTTTTTAAAAGCTCTCTGCCAATTTCCCCAAACTTCAACAAACAGGAGTATTTGCTTGATCTATCCAGAGAAAATAAATTACACATTTCACACTCCCGGTAACTCAACTTTTCCAAGAAAGTCAGTACAGACCTTTACATTCACAAGGGTCGAATTTCAATAGCTTCTCTGTTCCAGATGAATTGGAAAGGGCAGTCTTTTACATGTGTAAAAATTGTCTGTTTTGATTTATTCACATACAAAAATATATGAAGGATTTGTCTGTATACAAATGTTCTGAACCAAACATGGTTAAATGGCGGTCAAATTAAGAAGAAACAAGTAGTAATGCAATCTTTCCACATGTATCTCATTTTATCGATTATTTTATCCAACTGAAGATGTAAACTATTTTTCACCGTTTGCTGTAAATGTTGAATTTCGAATAAACTGTGAAGAAGAACCCAGAATACAACAGCTTCCAATGTTATATATGGATTCTCAACATTTAGTTATTGATGCTAATGAAATACACATCTTTTTTTTTTGTATTTTGTATTTGTCCAAACATGGAGCATAAGTTCTAATAGGCTATAAACATTTGACTGTTTTGTGAGTAGTCTACAAAATACATTAACCAGGTGGACTGCAACAGCCCTGTATACATTGTGACTGTGTTCCAAAAATTTACATTTTGTAAAATCCTGTAAGAGTAGTGGTGAGATGTTATTTTTGTTACTAATTTGACATTGCAGCTCAATGACAAATGCCCATGTTGTATTTATATCCATACAGTATATGATTGAGATGACCATTTCCATTGGACAAGAAACAATGAGATACCTGGTTCAGTATTTCATATCAGTTACCTACATAACTAAAAAAGTCACAGTATTAAAAAAAAAAAAAATATATATATATATATATAATGTAGGGAATCACTCAAGTGCTGGAGCAGTCTTTAGGGTTTAACACCCCATAAATAGTAAGTTTCTTTTGCATTCAAATGTTTATTGATGGAAAAACCAAACGTGACACAGTCTTTCTTTGGCAAAATAACAGTCACTTCACAAATAGCAGTTTTCCACATAAAACTCCTTGGTTGAAAACACAGTGGGTAACTGCACCCATACAGGATTAGATAACAATGCAGAATACCTTCCCTTCTCCTTGGTTGTTTCCTTGGGGTGTCACAGGGCTGCAAAGCCAAGTAGTT
>WMED01011074.1:0-15443 GCA_019650415.1 Pipa parva | reverse complement strand
GCAAGTAAGGGGCTGGGGGGATATTTTAAATGTGGGTGGCTCAGGGGGCATCAGTGGTGGTTGTGGGGGCGTCGGAGGGTTAGTGGAGGCTTCAACTTACCCCCTGAAGTAGAGATCGGCAGCAGTTCTTCCTCATTCGGCTGCTGCTGCCATTGCACACAGGCGAATGAGGAAGTGAGACCGAGAGTACTGATCACATGCACTCCTGGTCTCCTATTGGCTCATGTGACCGATCAGGTTACATGAGCCCTCCTCAGTCCACGGAGGGAGTCAGACAGGACTCCCTCCTTGTGTCACGAGCAGCGCTTGTAGCTGCTGCGCTGCTCGTGAACTGCCGGCTCTGACTGCCAGCTAGCTAGGGAGAAGCACATCTCCCAGCGCTAGCCGGCAGTCAGAGCCAACTTTGACACGGCACACCTGCCAGTGTGTCACGGCACACTAGTGTGCCGCGGCACACTGGTTGAAAATCGCTGCCTTAGACCATATGCGGTACTTGAAGCAGGCATGCCAAACGCGGTCATCAGCATGCGCATTAAAGGGATTCCCCATCTCGGCGAGGCAACTCTTTTGTTCTCGCCGAGATGGGAATCCCTTTAATGCGCTCGCTAATGTCCGCGTGCAGGACATCAGCATGCGCATAATACCATTTGCGAAGTGAGCCAAACGCTTCAGAGCTCACTTTGCTGCATGCTGAATTCCCCCCTAAGGTTCATTCTGCTTGTGAGAATAAGAACAGTGGAATGAAGCATAAAGAGATAACCTGCCATTTTGTTTTCCCATATGAAATAAACCCACAATAAAAGGCACCACTGTTAAGGTCAATGGGAAACCGTGTGCAAACTGCCTATCATATTGTCAGATTGTAATTCACCACTACAAAATACAATCATGGACATTTTGTTCCAGTAAACTGCCCTTCAACAATACTAGCTGTGGTTGCATGCAGTGGCCCATTGATTTGAATAAGCATGCGTTTTGTCAAGTTTTTGTAACTGTTTTAACTGCAACACCAGGTGGTGCCTTATCCTCTATTCTCACCCTGTCAATAGCAAACAATTAGGTGATAATAGCTTAACAGATTTTAGTTACAGCACAATGACAATTAAGCTTTAAGTAAACAACATATACGGAAAGGCAGGAATATTAAATGTGGTGTGACAATTTCAGTTCTGCCTTATAACATAGCTAAAAATCTGGACCTTATGTTTCTTTAAGGCTAGATTCACACCTCCAGTGTTCCATTACACTAAAACACTACCTGAGCTATTTCTTTGAGCATATGGAACGTGGCGTATTTTATGTGACTAGATTAGTTTCAATAGGTATTTAAAAGTTGCGATCACACACAGTATTTGCCAGCTGACAGTTCACGTGATTTCCAGATTCATTTTGTAATAACAAAAAAGGCAGCAAAAAAGCGCTTATGAAAATTCATTAATAAAGAAATTGTTTCCACTAAAAGCAGGATACATTAGCAGCACAGCAGAGGACAAGTTGGTATAATGTCCTTTGAGTTTGCTGAGTCCAGGCGAAAGCTCTGTGAAGAAAAGTCTATGAAAGCTTACCATTGGATTGTTCAATCCCATTCCTAAGATTTTCTTTGTCAGCGAATTTTAATAAGCGCTCATCCAACGCCCAACTTTCCCAGTTTTTATCTATGGTACTTTAGATCAGAGGTCCCCAACCTTTTTTGCACCAGGGACCGGCTTTAAGCAAGACCAGTTTTCCATGGCCCAGTGGGGTGGTGGTGGGGCAGGTGCGGAGCTTTGGTCATATGGGGGTGGGGTTATGGAGGGGTGGAGCTTAGTGTACTGCTGCTGTACACCAGTATGTGTGATCCACATGTTGTATATAGCGTAACTGTGCGTGCGGGGCGTGTGATGTCATGGGATAGCCGGCTCATGAATATTCATGAGCGGTGCTGATCGTACAGTCCCTTAGACATATTTCAGTCATCATAAGTGCTAGCTGTCAGCTGGACTGGCGGTTGGGGACCTCTTCTTTAGATTATACATATTCAGGAAGTGTGCCTAGAATCCCAGTTTTAAAGCAAAATAACTAAATATGATAATGTGTAGGCACAATTTAGGATTTGTGTGAAAACATATGGGGGTTATTCACTAAGGTGCGAATTCAACTGTCGAATTCACAAACAGCAGATTCCCATAGCAAATCCGCTACAATTTCCCCATTGTAATGTCACAACAATTTTTTAAAGTTAAAATTGTGACAGTTTTCCCATAATAAAGTCGTGACTGCGACAATATTCTCATTTTAAAGAGGTGACTGCGACAGTAGCAGCCTATTGCGATTGTCTTTATCTGGCGAATTCGCATCTATACGCAACAATTCAGATTTTAGTGAATTAACCCCCATAGTCTCTATTATAAGAGGAACACTAAACACTAATCACAATCAAGGTTTATAATATATGTGCATGAACACTGAAGTCTAATTTTGAAGTTGTAGGCTTTTAATTCTAATGCAAAATTACTTCACCTTGAGAATATAGTTATATTCTACTGGAAAAGAATGTACCTTGCACCAGCACATCTTACACAAGAGGGTAAAGATGGTTTCCAAAATGTGAACAATATTTAGGGGGGAATTCACCAAACTCTGAAGTGAGGTGCGTAGTTTTCGCCTCACTTCGGAAAAACTGAAATGCACATGCATTTGAGTGACAATTTGGGTGATCTATAAATACACCTATTGGTCCAGGAATTTTGTATTCTGCTGTCTTTGGTTTCTTACTTCAGCAGATCTTTTTGCAGATTCCAGCATCACAATTCCCTTTCAGATATGCTTCCTCTTCTACATCACTGAAGCAAGAAAGCACAGAAGCTGTAGTAGTGTCCTAGTACTGCTTCTGCGCATGTTTGCACTAGCAATAAAGAAGCAGGACAGGAAGTGCTAAGGTTCACTTTGCTAGAACCTGCAAAAAAAGATCAGCTGAAACAAGAAGCAGGAAGGAGTGGGGAGACAAAAGACCTGCATCAGTAGATAAAATTAGCCCACCCAGGCTGTCTCAACTTATACCTACAAGCACTTTTTTTTTTCATTGTAAATGAAAACTATTAATAACTATATTAATATTCTGTAAACCCCCCCCCCCCCCCCCCTCAGTCATTCACAGATGTTTAATCTATGGGTCTAAGGGCTGGAATGTAATAGTTGTATATCCCTTAATTTTCCCAACATTCCAAAATGACTTGGTGCTCAGATTGTAGTCCTTCCATGGATGTGGCTGTCATAGTTAAGCGGAAATACCATGCCATCCCACACTCATGAACAAATGCTGGAAAATGTAATCAAGCATAAATTGCATGTCCCACAAATATTTTAAAACCATATGTTGTATATATGCATTATGTAAACACAGCAATGACCTTCCTACTGTTACACCATATAACAGGCACATTGTTTCATTTAAGTTGCCTTAAAACGCACAGTCAATTCAGGATTTCCTTTAATGTAATGAACAGACGGCAGATGTATTCTTGCACAGCAAATGCCTGTTTATCTTTTTTTGGTATTTGCTCCATTTTAGGAGCGATGATGGAAAACCTGGTGCTTGTGATGTGCCCATCATAGAAAATAATTAACCATCATTTTATCTACCCACCTATTCATCTGATCATGACAGCATCTGCTTACTCTCCCCAGCACGCTATGCCAGCTTAGAGGTGATTATGTCAGTCTGTCCTGAATCAGTTTATACGTCCTACTCCGCTTTTCCCAGGCAGTCTCTTTAAATGAAAGACAAACAGCAATGGATGAAAAATAAAGGAACAATGAAAACAAAAGGTGAAATTGACATAAACTGTGAAGGATTCTGGAGAAGTGGATGAAAGCAGAGAGAACTGTAGGACTTTTCCATTAGCCAAACTTCACATATTCCCCTAGGATCTTTACTTATTCCCTTATATTTATTGATCTATTACAGTGCCATAGTTGCTTTATTTCCCTAATTGAGTATACTTGTCATTGTCTTGGCAGTATATTATTACAAAATGAAAATGTGTTATTTATCCTGTACCTTTAATTTGTGCCAGCTTATTATATTTAAGGTAACATAACTGTTTTGCCCCAGCTGGGTATATGAATACTGCACATGACTAATTAGCAAATGCATACAGTATCTGGCCATTTGACTGATAGGCCCATTACATGGCTGTTGACCACAGCGCTTGACTATTCAGCTAGCGGCACAGCACACAGCACACTGCTACTTATTGGCACAGTACATATTTCTTTAAATAATGGGCACAGTGCATCATTACTTAACTCATATAGACATCACACCATGTCAGCACTCATCTGTTCAAAAAAAAATACTTCCTGGAACTCATTACAATGAAAGTTGGGTCTTATTATTTATGCTCCACTATACAATTGAATACTAACTGCTAATCTATCTGTTATAGGTTACTACTAAACCTCAGTAAACAATTGCCCTTTTTGATACATTGCCTTGATTGTCTTTCTTGCAACCAGCTTATGTAGTAGACGTGATCTCAAACTCAAAGTATGTGCAGAATTATCCAAACTCATTTGCATTAAACTATTGTGTTACATAAGAATGAATTAAAAGGTGGAGGGGGGTTATTCACTAAGATGCGAATTCCACTGTTAAATTCAAAAAACAACTGATTCCCATAGTAAATCCGCTACAATTTCCCCATTGTAATTAATTAATTTTTTAAGGTTAAGATTGCAACAATTTTGCCATAATAAAGTCGCGACTGCGACAATATTCTCATTATAAAGATGTGACTGCGACAGTAACAGCCTATTGCGACTGTCTTTATCTGGCAAATTCGCACCTATACGCAACAATTTGGACTTTAGTGAATAACCCCCTGAATAACCAAACATGTATTTTAGGACTTTGGATCAAAAGAAACCTTCTTTTTTTTTTTTTTTGGGTACTAGATGATTATTGGTAAATTTTATTAAATAAAATTATTATTAAATATATGATTCTCTTTATGTACATTATGTGTTAAATTGAAAAGTCATGCTGATCTGCTAAAATAAGCAACATTCAGTAAACATGGCACCAAATCTTGGACCCAATCCATGTCTAAAGCAAGAAAAGTAACTTTGTAAAATACAAATGGAGTCAGGTGTCAAGCAGGTTTGCAAAGACATACAGATTGTTACTGATGTAATTGTTCATTGTACACTAGTCTGGGGAATTTCAAACTATTTCTAAACATACTGTAGGTAAACTGTTAATCCATTTTGACCTAAAGTCAGTAAATGTTAGTAAAATTGTAGAACAGAGAGCAATTTAGTGATTCATTGTTTTGTCATGTGTCTCTTTTGGTTAACAAAACACTTCACTTAAAATCTAAAGTTATACTAGTGCAATGAGCCCTGTTTTGAAATGGCTAAAAATGATTATCTTTTTATACCCTTAGTGGATCACGTATCCTGATGTGACATCGTTAAACCAAGTGGGAATTTCACTTTTTCAACGCCTTTCTTGCCTAATCATTTTACAGCCATAAGTAAAAGTGTGGAATCAATTCCCTTTTGGGATAGAAGTATTTTGCATTGAGTAAATCATGAGATAGGAATTCTGTATTAAAAAAATACATAAAATGCAAAGTACATCGTCCTATTTTAAGTTTTATAAAAGAAAATGTGTTTATTTGGAATCTATATGGTGAAACAGGAATGTAGGACAAGGCTTCTTGTTGTCATCATTAATATACAGTATAAGAGACCCCTGAATTCTATGATTAAAGTAAAGCTAATATTACAAACTTTTTTTCAAGGCCTGGAAAATCATCATCTGAATAATTCAGTTATAATTTTAGTGGCCCGAAACTTTCTTTGGTAATTAAAATAGAGTCAGATTTTAAAAGGAGAGTAATAAAATAACACAAATTTCCCAAATACCTTTAGCTTCACAATATAGTCACTCTGCTATTACAAACACTCAAAATCATATTTCACTTTAAGGGGGTCATTCATTAAAGTCTGAACAGTCGCGTTAATGCCTGTATTCGGGTCCTTTCATGACTTCTCTAACTCCACTTATTCAACAATCTGCGATGTGACAAATTTGCGACCAAATGTGACGCTTACTCCAGTCGCAGACTTACGGAACTCTTCGCATCAGTTTGCGTGCGCGTGCACTGGTAATTCAGATATTCAGCATACGACAGAGTCTGTTGAAGGAGCGGATTCTGCAGTGTGTACTGCTCTGAATTCACCTGTTTGCCTTCCCTGCATACAAAAAGGAAGTAAAAGCCCCCACAGCCATAGACCAGCTCCTGGTACCCAAAGTACCCTTAAGTGGTCATCAGTACCCTTACATTGCCCTCCACATAAATGTTTGCCCCGAACCCATCACATTGCCACCAATTAGCCCCCACAAGGACTACTTCCACATTTACCCAACACACACACTGACCCATTGTTGCCTCAGGGATCCTACAGAGGCTGATATGCCCTTCTAAGTTTTAGGGCGTAATTGAGGAAAGTGCAAACTTACCTGGCGATCCTTCGATTCACCTCGCCAAGACTGGTATGTACTCCCTGCTCTCCTGCACGCGGAGATCAGCGAATGCTTTAAAGGTACTTCGCCTCACCTCACAACCACTCGAGTTGCCTCGCCGAGCCAAAGTACCTTTAAAGCGTTTGCTGATCTCCGCGTGCTGGAGAGCAGGGAGCACATACCAGTCTTGGCGAGGTGAATCGAAGGATCGCCAGGTAAGTTCACTCTTTCCTGAATTATCCCCTTTAGATTTCTCTGCCAAATATCAAGGGCCCTAAGTATTCATTGACCCTGAAGTGCTCCATATTGCTACACAGAGCCTGCCTCCCAGGACCTCTCATTATTATGTAGAGATCCACAGAACCCCAGCCTTTAATTTTCACAAGGGTTTCTGCTTCCTCAACAACAAGTCTGTTGTGCCTAATCAACTAAATGTTTGTAGTTTCAGAAAATATATACTTTGTAGGGGGTATTTGAAATGAAAAGGGTTGTTCTGCAGACAACTGACAGGCACCACTAATTTCTACTAGTGTTTACATCCAGAATTCTGCACCCACAACAAGCCCAGCATGCTTAAAGGAGAACTCCAGTTCATTTCTCATAGGGATGATTCTAGGTGGTGATTTACCAACCAGTCTTCTAACTTGCAGATTATTTCCTTGATATTAAGGCAACTGCAATTCTCTTCCCATTCTGTTCTTGTGTGTTTAGGTGAATAGAGAAAGCGCAGTAGCAGTTTTCTGATGTAAAACTGCTACTGCGCTTGCTCTATTTTTTCTATGCTGATATTTGAAAGAAATGTTGTTTTGGATCTGCATTTTCACAATTTTTTCCAGAAACCAGCATAAACCAGTGATTTTCAGGGGGTTTGCGTCCACAAATCTGTATCTACAACAGCAAGCTGTGTACATCTCAATAGCTGAAGGGAAGTACGTTGTGGGGAATATTTATATTTGTGGGAGATATTTATAAATATAATTTCTAATAATATAAATGCTTTTTTAAATTAGCAATGCTGGCATAATAAAATATAATGTTTCTCCAGCATGGGGGTTATTCACTAAGGTGTGAATTCGACTGTCGAATTCACAAACAGCAGATTCCCATAGCAAATCTGCTACAATTTCCCCATTGTAAAGTCACGACAATTTTCCCATAATTAAGTTGCTACAATTTTCCTATAATAAAGTCGCGACTGTGACAATATTCTCATTATAAAGATGTGACTGCGACAGTAGCAGCCTATTTCGACTGTCTTTATCTGTAAAACTCGCACCTATACGCAACAATTCGGACTTTAGTGAATAACCCCCTAAGTAGTCAAAAAACTTTTTGACTTTTATAAATACCCCCATCTCTCCTTCCATTCAATTTGTTACTTATTCTCTTTCCAGATCATGGATTCATTGTCATCATACATTTATTAGCATGAATCTTTGACTTTCCTATCTTAACTCACGGTTTTTGCTTGCTCCTTAAATTCTTTAAACCAAAAAGGAAAACCATAGGAAATATTTGCCAGAAGTAAATATAGTTATCATTTGCTTAAGTGGCTTCCTACTGTGTATGACATGTTAATGCAATTTCAGGGATAACATCTGTTAGTTTGATACAGAATGTTCAGCTGAAAGATATTACAAATATATTACAGCATTGTTCAATGAAAAGAATAATACTAAAACAGTTCATTTATTAAACACAGTTATGCAAGCACACATGGATTGTCTGCAAAATACAGTAAAACTACAAGACTATTTCGGGCAAAATTTAATAAACTCGAAAAGGCTAATCTCGACTTTTTAGGGGGTTATTCACTAAAGCCCGAATTGTTGCGTATAGGTGAGAATTCGCCAGATAAAGACAGACTGCTACTGTTACAGTCGCGTCTTTATAATGAGAATATTGTCGCAGTCGCAACTTTATTATGGGAAAATTGTCGCAAATCTTCACATTAAAAAATTGTCGTGACTTTATAATGGGGAAATTGTAGCGGATTTGCTATGGAAATCTGCTGTTTGCGAATTCGACAGTCGAATTCACACCTTAGTGAATAACCCCTATTAGAGTTTATCCCCTGCAGATCACGGCTGTCTGATCTGTAAAAATCGATCAATATTTTTTGATCGATATTTATCAATGTAAACTTTCTGATCGAGTTTTTGGATTGGGTTTTTCGATGGAAAGGTATCTCATACTGCTAATGTATAGTATGACTACCTTTCCATCGAAAAATCCATCGAAAAATATCAATCGATTTTTATCCAAATCAGTCAGCCGAGATCTACAGGGGATAAACTCGAAAAGCCTGAGATCGTCCTTTTCGAGTTTATTAGATTTCGTCCAAAGAGTCTAGTTTGTGCACTGGTAAGTAAAAATAACAAAACAATCTCTACAAAAAACACTTGGACCATTACACCTTATCTCTGAAGTTGTAAGCCCTTTTAGATCAATTTTTAATTACGCAGACCTTTCTAACCCTTGATAATAAAAGAAAGCTGTATGTGTATCAAAACAAGAATCTACGATAGAATTCCCAGCCATTTAAAAAATTAGAGCTTGAGATATCAGACGATCTCTGAATATCTGAATGCAATCCAAGTGATAATGTGAAACCATCATTTGAGAAGAACTATTAAAAACTAAGACATTGAAAGTCAAATTGTAGGATGGTTATTCAAAACAGCTGCTACAGAAATGTCTTCTTGCATACCTATATAATTAATCTAAGCTTTGTGACATGTTAGATGTCTGTGGCTTGGAATTTCTCCAGAGTTTTTCCACTGATCAAGATGGCTTTTTCTACTGATGCAAATTCATGTGGACTTTTCGCCTACTTTGCTGGCAGTAAATAAAATCTAGCGCTAGCAACATATTCTAAGCAAATCTTATCTGGAAGAGGGAATGCTGATATCGGTTACTGCTCTGCTTCATATATTTTCAGGATTTTAACTGGCCTGCAAGTGACATGATTTACAATGTAGGTACGTTATTAAAAGAAACAGTTCATCCTTTTTTTTACTGACAATATAAGGGTTACATTCAAGAAATATGGCTTTGAAATATATGTGAAATCAATTACACTTGAAATCTCTTGATTCTGTGTTGCGTTGCTCCATTAATTGCTTTTAATCTTCCCACCAAGAATAGTGCTTTGCTCAGCATTGCTTGTTAGCTGAACACCTCTAAACAGCTACTTACTTTCCTGCCACTATGAACACATATGAACTTCTACTTGTACATAGTATTCTTGCTCAATACCGGAAGGCATAGAGAACTCCATAGTTGCAGACTTTATGTTTTCCATAGTATGTTGTCTGCCAGTGTGCTATTCAAAAGAAATAACTAGTAAAAGTTCCTTTAGAAATCAGGATCCAAGCTTGAAATAGCAATTCTGGTCCAGTTCCAGAATTACAGAATCCATTGCATCTCTGTGCAGGTCACCCTTCCAAAACAGCAATTCATATATAAAGGGTCATTAAAAAGCAGAAAATAAAATTTGGGATCAGCACGGCAGTTATTCCTGCAAATTATGATGTCAATTTTGATGGTGAATTCCTTTAAAATATACATTTATTATTTAACGTATTCAACATCACCATCCCACCACAGAAGGATGATATGGATTTAAGAAAAGGGACTTTAAAACTGGTTGAAGCAAACCCTTAAAGCTTTCAAGGCACTTTGTATGGTAAGAAATATCAAGTAATGCTGCACTGTTACAAGTGGTAAATGTTCTGTATTACAAAAATGTAGTGTGAACCCCCCCCCAGCCTAAAAGCCAGAAATCTGAAAAGGGAGATATATGTAGGAATTAATCAACCTGGGCGGTCATTTACAAATGTCTAGAAACTCATCGCAACCAATCAGCAGTTAGCTAGATTGATGACAGCTATCCTCTGATTTGTTGCTATAGGTTACTAGACCTCTGGAAATTCTTGTGTTTTGAACCCTGATCCTAAATTTATATTATACTAGAAACCAGGTGTAAGTGAGCCAAAACATTCTGCAAGTTTAGTGGGTATATTTTCATATTTGGACAATGTTTATCTCTGTCACAAACATTCTGTTTATATTAACATCCCCCTTTTGTTATAAACTTGGAATTGCCCCATGTTAACTTATGTTTACTTGTGTTTACCCAGCTCATCAGGCAAGAGAAGAGACACTTCTATATACAGTATATTATATATGTAAGATCTTACCATGGGTGTTTCACCAAATCAGGAAATCCCAGTCCTGTTATTAATACCATTATCCCAAACAGTTTGGGGCTAATTCAGTACAAAGTCCAAACAGTCGATTAAGGATCTGAACTTGCATTCATTCACCACTGTGGTGAATTAGAGACCAATTCAGACTCTTACAACAGTCACAGGCTTACGGACCACTTTGCATCACTTTATGTGTGCATGTACAGATAATTCCCCTATTTATCAAGCATCTTAGGGGGGAATTTACCATTCAGCGAAGTGAGCTCCGAATCCTTCAGCTCACTTCACAAATGGTATTATGCGCTCGCTGTTGTCCTGCACGCGGACATCAGCAAGCGCATTAAAGGGATTCCAGTCTCGGCAAGGAGACTCTTTTGGTCTCACTGAGACTGGAATCCCTTTTATGCACTCGCTGATGTCCGCGTGCAGGACAACAGCGAGCGCATAATACCATTTGCGAAGTGAGCCGAAGGATTCGAAGCTCACTTTGCTGAATGGTGAATTCCCCTCTTAGTCTTTCAACGTAGTGAATCTGGGAAGGCGTATTGTGTCTCATTTGGCAGTTTTCCTTTGCCAGATGAAAGTGGCGAATTAGGAGGCAGATGACAGTGCTCCTACTCTACGACTGACTATGCTACACTATACAAAAGAAAGCATTAACGCTGTTCTCTTTTTCACTGTGGGAATGGACTGCTTAATGCATTAAATAGTAGGGAATTTGCCGTAATGGGAGCATCATGACCTGAAGTGACATGAATACACTTCAACAGTTGAATTCTCACATTCATGAATAAGTCCCTGGCGTATTTAAAGTAGACGTATAATCCAGATCGACATGCGGTAAAGTACATCTGTTTTATTATCCACTTATTCATTGCTTTCGAGAACCTGCATCTACATTTTCCTGTCTTAAAGACAGAGCAGTCTTACATGTACCAAATAATAGGTCAGTAAAAGGTCAAATATCAACAATATAGGAGAGGATATGGTTAAACCATTCTGTTATCATGAAGTTACGTGCCCTGTACAATGAAGAGGTCATTTTTTCCCCAGCTGTAATTGGGGCCAGAATCTGTCTGTAATTACTGGGTAAATGATATGACCTGATAGACTGAATGTGCTGTTACTTTGAACCCAAGTATCCCTGTATAAGAATCTGGTTAGCATTAGGTATAAGACCATGCTGAGGTGTAAGATAAATCACATAATAATGGACTAGTTAAGAGCTGGGATGACATCAGGCCCTATAAAACACCAGTATTTTAACTTGAAAAGGCATATTTTTACAGTAGCACATTTAGGCATTCAGACGAGTGGTTGATCTATTATTTTCCACCATCCTGAAATGTTTTTGTCATACAAAGTAAATTAGAAGGTTCTTAAATGTTGTTAATTAAAGGGAAGGAGATGGAGTGGAATGGAGAGAGAAAGAGAAGGTGGCAGGTGAGGATAGATAAATGCACCTTTCTTATTTAAATGATTAAAGCTTAGACCTGACATTTAGCTCAGACAAACGGGCAGGCACGCAGGCAGAAAGACAGACAGACTTATAAACAGATAGACAGATCATTATACACCAGATCACATCCTTTCATAGCAAATTCATGGCCAGTGACAGTATTCATCATGTATCGTATTGACAATTCAGCAAGTGTTTTCTACTCACCGGCTGCTACTCATACTTGCCTCCACTGGGGTAACTTATAGCTTCAAAGTCTTTAAGAAAAAGAACGGCTTATATCTTGCACCTTGACTTGCCAGTCACCTTCAGTATTTCAAATCAATGCACCTCGCTTTCAGCTGGTTTTTATAAGGTTCCCTTTACATTTCACATTCATATTGAGAACCAACTCCAAAAGGAAATAATTGGGGTTTGTCCGGCCTAACGCATGTGAACGCTTTTGGACAATAACATTTGAGAGCTTTATAAATAGACATGAACAATAAAATAACACTATATCAATAGTGTTATTCAGTCCAAAAACTTTTTCTACTTTTATAAATATCTAATATTGTGTGTTGCTGGACTAACTGTAATTTGTATGTAACAAATTTATGTCTGAGACTATTAAGAACATCTCAAAATCAGGGTTCTTAGTGTAAGAGTTGGTCTAAACATGTCATTTGCCCATCGCTTTTTCTCTTGACCCAGCAAATTCAATTTAGATACTGAGTTTCCATAAAGGAAGCCTCACCTTTCTATAATTTATGTATTAATTCATTTATATAGCACAGTTAGCACTACTATATTACGAAGCGCTTTACAAAGATTCCTCATTCACTTCAGTCCCTGCCCCATGGAGCTTACAATCTAGTTTACCTATTCAGTCACACATGCATAGACAGACATAGAATTGTATGTTTTTGGATCGTGGGAGGAAACCAGAGTGCCCGCAGGAAACCCACATAAGTGCGTGGAGAACATACAAACTCCAGCAGTTCTAACCACTTTGCTACCACACTGCTATATTTTATATATATAAAGTATATATATATATATATATATATGTATATATATATATATATATATATATATATATATATATATATATATATATATATATATATATATATATATATATATATATATATATATATATATATATATATATATATATATATATATACACAGTATGTATATATATATAAATCAAATCAAATATATTTTTACTGCTATAATAATCAGCTTTCAATATGTAGGGGGCTTCCTACATGTTCGTATCCTACAAATGTTTTTGATTGATTTTTAATGATTTTTGAAGTGGCTGCTCTATACTTATGGATTTAACGTAAAAATGTCTTCATAGCTTTGCATATAGCTATTTATATTACTACTCTTCTAATGTTCTCTCTGGAAAATGGAATAGAACTTGCTTGCCTACCTACTAGGAGATGGAATAGATTTTTTTTTTACTTTTCTACTATTTGGAGTTGGAATGGAACATGATCAGGAATTGTATGGATTTCTCCAATGAACCTTAAGGAGGTAATTCAGCAATGTGAGAAGTGACCTCCGGATCCTTCGCATCACTTCGCACATGCTGTTATGTGCTCGCTGATGTCCTGCGACATCAGCGAACGCTTTAAAGGGAATCCAGTCTCTGTGAGGTGACTCGAGTGGTCTCACCGAGACTGGAATCCCTTTAAAGCTTTCGCTGATGTCCTGCACGCGGACATCAGCAAGCGCATAACAGCAGGTGCGAAGTGATGTGAAGGATCCGGAGGTCACTTCGCACATTGCTGAATTACCCCGTTTCTTCCAGAATATGGAAAACTGCGAGAAAAGCGCAAAAATCAAAGTGACCCATCAGTGCCGACGGCCGGTATTTATCGCTCCGGTCTAAAGTACGTGAACCGGAAATGAAGGGTCATGATGACGTCACTTCCGTTTTCACGTACCAGCGAGAATGTTCCTTAAAACAACTCTATCATACTCCAAATGGAACGCAAATGCGTTCCATTAACCAAGAAATGTTGGAGAAGGAAGTGGTATGGTTACCATGGAACCAAGCAACAGAACACGTTGCTATACTCGATCCAGCTTGGTCCCGGTGCATCAGGGATTTTGATTGTGGGCCAGAAAAGTATATCAAAAACAATTGGTTATTGAAAAAAACTTCTTTTTTGAAAACTGAAAACAAGCAGGAAAAATAAAAACAAAAAAGCATAAAAAATTATTATATTACATTTAATACTAACCTTGGTAGCTGTATTCATGATCGGAGTTACCCGAAATTATATTCAGTTTTTTTCAATAACCAATTGTTTTTGATATACTTTTCTGGCCCCCAATCAAAATCCCTGATGCACCGGGACCAAGCTGGATCGAGTATAGCAACGTGTTCTGTTGCTTGGTTCCATGGTAACCATACCACTTCCTTTTCCAACATTTCTGGGTTAATGGAATGCATTTGCCACCGCCGGCACTAATGGGTCACTTTGATTATACCCTCCTGAGGAAGCAGTACTTGCGAAACGCGTTGAGAGGTATACATCTTTTTTGGTTTTCTGATTTTCCGGCTGTATGGTTCAATCGTTGGGTTGCATGTTATACTAAAAAATCAGTGCTGTTATTTTGCGCATTGCTCATTGAGCATTTACACAGTTATTTCCTATAGAGCATATTGCCTGTTCATTCCATCTTGTTTTAAACAATAAATCTGAACGTTTTTTATTTGGATCATCCCAATTTTTATTCATTTCATTATGGATAACGTTTTATCCTGAAGTTTTTGTCAGAGTGTTGGGTGTTTTAAACCATACCAGTCAAGTCCATTTTGATTTTTTTTTTGGAGTACCGCTTGGCATTTACAAGGGTCACACCTCATCAAAGGTTCTAAAAGCAACAGTGTACAATATTTCTGGTGAGCATATACACTCACCGGCCACTTTATTAGGTACACCTGTCCAACTGCTCATTAACACTTAATTTCTAATCAGCCAATCACATGGCGGCAACTCAGTGCATTTAGGCATGTAGATATGGTGAAGACAATCTCCTGCAGTTCAAACCGAGCATCAGTATGGGGAAGAAAGGTGATTTGAGTGCCTTTGAACGTGGCATGGTTGTTGGTGCCAGAAGGGCTGGTCTGAGTATTTCAGAAACTGCTGATCTACTGGGATTTTCACGCATAACCATTTCTAGGGTTTACAGAGAATGATCCGAAAAAGAAAAAACATCCAGTGAGCGGCAGTTCTGTTGGCGGAAATGCCTTGTTGAT
>WMED01011073.1:4461-15445 GCA_019650415.1 Pipa parva | reverse complement strand
CTTTGCGCTTCTCTTTCCCAGTTTCCTAAGTTTTCACTAAGAAGTTAATGAAGTTGTGAAACACACTTCACACAATAAGAGAAGCTGCAATCAACCATTTGGACTGTTTTTCAAGAGACTGTGTGTTTTGTTTTTGCATTATAAGGTTTTATTTGTCAGCGCTTCCCAGTTTTGTTTTTACACTGTATCTTCTTTCTATAGGTTACTAGACCTATAAAATTTGCACCCGTTGATGAATTCTTTTGACTATTTTCTCACACATTAATTCCCCCTTACATCCAATGGTTGTGTTAAGTTATAGGGGTAATTCAGCAATGTGCGAAATGAGCTCTGGATCCTTAGCATCACTTCGCACATGCTGGTATGCGCTCGCTGATGTCCTGCACGCGGACATCAGCGAACGCTTTAAAGGGATTCCAGCGACTCGAGTGGTCTCGCCGATACTGGAATCCCTTTAAAGCGTTTGCTCATGTTCACGTGCAGGACATCAGCGAGCGCATAACAGCATTTGCGAAGTGATGCGAAGGATTCGGAGCTCACTTCGCACATTGCTGAATTACATAATGTACATCTATGTATACAGTTTGTTTAATCCAGCATTATTTATAGACACTGTACATCAGTGTTTCCCAAAGTTGTTGTCATGACCCGGCATGAAGGATAAGCACAAAAATAACCAGGTCACAAGAGCGCCGCTCATGAATATTCATGAGCCGGCTTCTTCATGATGCTACACGCATTGTACGCCCAGTTTTAAGGCGTAAAATGCGTGTAGCATCATAAAGAAGCCGGCTCATGAATATTCATGAGCGGTGCCCTGCATGAAGTCCCTTACCTTCGCGCATGGCACCGCTCATGAATATTCATGAGCGGCGCTCGTGACCCGGCATTTCATTTTGGTGGCCCGGTACGGGGTCGCGACTCGGCATTTGGGAAACACTGCTGTACATGGTTATTTTGTGAAATAAAATATGGGTAATCCCATGACTGAGAACTTAGAGAAGTTTAAGGGCTATTACATTCCAAAACAATTACTTTGTCATTTAAAAAATGTATGCCTTGATTATCTCTAAATATACATATTTAATTACCCTTTAAATTCATAGGAACTGACATTAAAGCTTTTGGCAGCTGCGCTCTTTAACACATCAAGGTCAATAAGATTTCTGGTGTTTTATGTGACTGATGTATCCATCTCTCTCTCTAGGAAACTTGGAGCAGGTGCATTTTTTAGATTGAATACTGGATTTCTGAATCCAAAGTCTTCTCAACAACTGAACCACGCAAGAATTCAATATATAATAGACCCCTTCAAAACTGTTCCAGAGTTAAATAACAAATTGTTTAATCTAACGTGGGTTAGATAACATATTGTAAACTAAAAATAGTCTTTTTGGGTGAAATTTATTAAACTCAGAAAAGCTCGTTTTGGCTTTTCCGAGTTTAATCGGGCAAACACCTGGAAGTTTCTCGCTGTAAATATCGTGCGATTTGTTTTGATCAGTACTTACTGAGAGAAACTTTTTCCACTGAATATATCCATGGAAAGGGTTGCCATACTTTACATTAGTGTAATATGGCTACCGTTCAATGGAAATATTCAGTGGAAAAAGGTTCTCTCGGAAAGTATCGATTGAAACAAATCTCACAATACTTTTACGCAAGAAACTTCCGGGTGTTTGCCCAATTAAACTTAGAAAAGCCAAAACAGGCCTTTCCGAGTTTAATAAATTTCGCCCGAATCTGAGAGTGGGACTTATATTTGTACTATTTAAAAATATTTAAATACGTTTCAGAACTCTACCAAACAAATTAAAAAAAAAGCAAGGGAAAGTATAAATATGAATCTTTGCTTTCCATAGACATTTATTTATTAAGATCTCTTAAGACCTTTATTATTGTTGAAAAGTGTTTGCCTGATTGATGGTGGCGAAAACCAATTATTTCCTAGGCCAGGGGTAAGCAACACGCGGCTCCAGAGCATTATGTGGCTCTGCAGCCTCCTTGTTGTGGCTATCTTTGTCCTTGATGAACAAAAGAAAAGAAAAAAAGAGTAACGGTCATTTATTAATTTAGTTTTTATTTATATATTATGTTTTCTTCTTTTCTTTTGTTTGTTGTATTCTATTGTTGAAACGGGTAAAATTAAAAAAAATATGTAAATTTTAAATGTTTTTTAAGCTGTGTTATGTTTTACATATGTCCTTTTGATAGTAAAGATTGCCTATCCCTGCCCTAGGGAGATGTCCCCATCGGAAAAAATCAGCGATATCAATGGAAAATGAGCTCCAGGAAAATGGAAAATGTGGCCAATGGGGAAAAAAACAGCGATAACATGACAAAAAGAACCAAAATAAACAGATAAATATAGATGCATTAATACCACTACACTTTACATTATTTACAGTAGACCTCTTTTTCCATCCACATTGACGATTCTTTAGATGGGGACTTAGAAAACTTTTAGTGCATCATCTCCTTAGGGAATCATGGCTTTTCACTTTCCTCAACCAGATGAACACTTTTCTGCGATAAAAAAAAGGTCTAAAGGGGCTTAATAAGTATCGATATAATCAATATTGAGATTTTTTACCTAATTAAAAGGTATATTGTTAAAGTTATACCAGGAGAAAACTATTTTGATTTTTCATCATGTCCCTGTCGAGGTATTATCCTTTTTAACTTTTATTTTCACTTTTTTGAAATAAGAGTGCTCTCATAGGGCAATGTGTTCCCATTAAAAGCACTTCAAAAAAAAAATAACATTGGCAAAGTACGTCCTGCTCCAGTAATCCACAGCAACAGATAAATATTGCTTGCATTGAATTAAATAAACAAGTACATTCATTGTTAACTGTTTTATTTCTATGGACCCCCCAAAATATTTACTTCCCCTTGTTGTGTTCACTTAGGCTAAGGACAAGGGAGTCAAAACACGGAGAGAGATAAATATTGGCATTCAAAAATGTAAGTCGGCACTCCCAAGGAGTAAAATCCAAGGCTTTATTTGTTCAAAAAATTAAAAACAAGATCCATGGGGTAAAATACTAACAAAAGGGCACCCCCTTACGCGTTTCGTGCCGGGGCACTTAGTCATAGGTAAGGATGCCAATGCAAAGTGAGGTTTAAATAGTAAAAAACTTACCTGAACGTCATGTGGTGGGTTAACAATCACATCCGCTGTGTAGAATAAGTTAAATATTGGCATAACTAATTGCCCTAAGTGGACCTTGGTGCATGATACTGTTAGTTGCAATGTTTGTGGAACTTAGTGGGACCTACTATACTTGTATAATGTAGAAGTGTTCAGAATGAGAAACAATCTGTGTTAACTTTCAAGAGCAGCAAATTGGAATCAATATGCTTGGATATTAGTAATGACATAAGGTTCTCAGACACAAATAAAAGGATAATGGTGATGAGTATTTGACTTTATTATTCTATAAATGCTCTGCAAACTATAATGGCTGTATTATTTTGGCAAAAGTCATTAGACTAACCCTGCATGTTTCAAGGAATTCAAGTGATTACGGTTTTTCATTTGCTCGCTACTGATGTGAAAATAGAGGTCACAATACACCTCAAAGAATCAGAGTCTCCTGGTGACTAAATTAGCATTATATTTATAAAATACTGGCTTGGCTTTTCCAAGCAACAGCTTCTGAGCTAGTCAGACATGAGAATACCTTTGTTTGTCCAGTGAGAATGAACTGGTCAGTGCAATGTATTTTTACAACAGACAAGAAAAAATATTCCTTCTCCTGCCTTGGGCAAGCTGAAACCAGTGGACGCTTATCCACAGAACCGCCTGACTGGTAAACTGAGAACATCTTTCAGCAGACACCACATTTTGACATAATATTCTGATTTACTCTAGTCTCAGGAGACTTCTTTTACCTTATTTAGCCTCTCACTGTTTGATCCTTGCTGCAATGTTATTTGCCTTCCCTGCCAGTGAAAACAAGAAATAATATCTTTTTCTTAATAACTTTTTCCTGCTTCAGCAAGGCCTAGTAGTAGTCTTCAAACTACTCAACGTCACTGGGCACTCCTACCTAGTTAATCACACCAGCAATAACATTCAGGCTGTGGAGTCTATTGTAGTATCTCTGCATATCAACACAACATTTCAGGGGTAAAAACTTTCCCCTTCAAGTCAAAATTCCAATAGACCAAATCACAGCAAAAATAAATAATAAAATATTATTAAATATCAAGGCAGTCTTATTGTAATTCATTAATCCATCCAATTAAAATCTGCTTCTATAAAATGCAATTTATATATATAGTATCTGTTTAGTTTATTTTAGTAAAGTCAGTGCTTATATTTATATATATATAATCAGCCCTTTGAAGTAGCCTGTCTACATCTTCTGTGCATTCAGTTTCGCTATTTTCTTTTTTATTTACTGAAATAAGCAAAAGACACAATATTAGGGAAATATTCCCAAGTATTATGCTTTGTGCATGTGGTAGGACTCATTGGGGCCACTGGTAATGGGAATACTGTATTAACTTACAGGTAAAACTGTCTCTATAAACTGTTTTTTCAATAGAGGTATTAAATTGAAGGGGTGGCAGGGCAGCCTTGGCAAAGGTACGAAACCAAATGCTACTGGTTATACCCAGGATCATAGATTTGATCCAATACAGTTTTTACTTAACGAAAATATTTACCAATGTCCAACATCATACAACTATACCTGGAAACTCTTGGAGTTTGTCCCACATCTCATGGTCTCAATGTTTCAGACAATATTCTATAGGGTAAGACAGCTCAGAGTCAAAGTTTATATCTGTACTGCCATTTTATTTTATTGATTGCTCTGTGAAAAGACAAAGTAGCAGACTTCTAATTGCCCCTTAACACTCAAAATAGAATATTCCTAAATGACATAATTTTGTATGATCCAATCAGATTGATACAATGACCAACAGACCACACAAGTTGTGCTGTGTCACATATATTGTATTGTTGAAAGGCTCTTATTCTCTTAATGTCGCTGAGGAAATTTCCAGGTATGCTAATGGAAGCTACATGACATGCTACTGGTTTCTAGTATGCAATGCATTATTTGTGCAAATGCAAGCATAGTCTACACCACGAGTTCTTAATCTTTTTCTTTATCTGTAACATAAATATGTAGGAAGGTAAATATCTAGCAGCTGATAAGCTGATCAATATTTCCAAGTCGCACGAGGGATATTTATCAAGGTCATTTCAACCTATTCGATGCATTTCGATTTTAGTTGCTACTTTTCCATTCATTTTCAGTAACTTTTTTTGTTGTTAATTTTCCCGATTGTGATCAGTTTTTGAAGTGGTGACTACATTTGTTTTGACCGAAAAAACAAAAACAAAAACTAATACTGAAAATTTGCACCACATTAAATCCACTGCAATTTATGTTGATATCAACTGAGTGTCTTTTTGATTGCGACTATTTTTGATATCAGCAAATCTTTTTGTTGTGAAAAATTATGGGCAACCAATACCCCATAGAGAATAATGGGTTTTCACCACCTTCAATCTGACGAAAATTTTTTAACACTATATTTGTCTCAAGTGGCTTAATATATATAACAATATCCTGGCTACTTTTATCAGCGCAGCTTCTCAATGCGACTTTTTTTATTACTTTTATACAAATCCAGGTGATGACAGTCATTGTGAGATGTAATAATGTGAAACCTCTATGCTTATTTTGAACCTATGAGATAAATTAGATTTCAGTACCATCTTCCTATACATGTCCTAAGATGATAAACCCATAATAAATACACCATTCTAAAACAACTTTGTTAAAGATTTAATCAAGCAATAAATGGATAGGTTAATTTGAAAAAAAAAAATATTTTCCTCTCATCTCTGTCAGGTTGAATTTGGATAATCCACTGCTTATGACTCCCCTTAGCACTTTCAGTTTAATTATCCTCCCCTTTGACTAGTTTATATATGGATTATAACATTTGCACTGCTCTTGAAAGCTTTGTGTTCTTCTGTTAACAATCCCAGACTAGCCCCACTATGCATTCTGTGGTCTCACACATGAAACAAAATATTAAAAAATAACCAGTGCTAAGCATGCCAAAGGAAACTACAAAGACATGTACGTCATTTTAAAGGGAAGCATTGTGGAGTGAGGACATCTAGTTTACTAGAATAATTTTGAGAAGTGAATCTCTTTACCTCGTTTAGAACAACAATTCTTCCTATACTTTGAAATAAGAACTACAGTATATAATATCTGTAAGTCATGGACTTGATTTCAAAGGTCTAGGAAATTAATGAATTAAATAACTATCTGCACAACCATTTCACTGCCATTAATTTAGGTACTCTTAAAAAGCAAGATTTTTTTGCGTGCAGCCAAAGGGACAATTATGCGTAAGCAACAGCCTGTCACAATCCCCCATTAACTTATTTATACCACCACCGGTAACAGTTTTCTCATCTGGGGGTTTTGCTATGAAATAAATAGATATACCAAAAAATAAAAATGCCTTAAATGCTTTTTAGTTACTATACATTCAATATGATTCATTTTTAATTGTGTGTATAAAGTAAGATATTTAGTTTTACAAAATATTGCTTTGGGACACATTTCCTGCATATGTATTATCTGAAGCAACCTAGAAAACAATGGGTGTAGGATAGGTCTCTTTAACTAAATGGCTGTCATCAGCAAATAGAAGGACAAATAGACGGCAATGAAACACATGAATTTAACGTCAAGGAAAACATTTGTACAAGTGATATATTTGAATAACTACTATTCCGAACCATATAGTTTTTTTTATATATATTATTTTGTGTTACCAGTCCTTTCAGTGTTTTCTCCCATGAGAACTCCTGGTAACAGAAATGGAACCAGTCACCAGTGGTAGTGTCTGTAAGTGATGGAGATTAAGGCAAGCTGTTACTAGACATTTGTCTTTCCCTAGGGCATTTGCCAAGACATCCCTTAAGGTTACCCTGCTAGTTCATTTTCTACTTCTTTCAGTTGCAACAAAACCGCCACCCGTTTTGGATTGCCTATTACAGTTATGTGCAGTAAAATGACTCAGTTTGTTCCAAATGCTAAAATATTGTAAAATATAATCACGTGGCAAAATTGAAACACTAATTCTAATTCACATCATAAAAATCATACAGATTGATAGATTAAAGAATGGTCCTTTTAAGACTTATTAATTGCTGGAAATCTTTATCGTATGGTTAGATGATGTTCCTTAGGGAAAAAAATCCAAATTGAACAGTACAACACTATTAGTATTTTATTTTAAACATTGCCAGCACATGCGTATATGTCAATCAAAGAATGGGCCTTATTGACTAAAGAGTGAATTTACCTGTTCAATTCACTTCTCTGCAATTCGAGACACATTGCTAAAATAGTTGCAAATTTACTTCTCCTTATTAATGAAGTTGCAATTATACTTGCCAAACAGGTGAATGGCAGCGAACTCTGTCAGAGGCATAGTGAGGTATAGTCAGGCAGATTGAAGTAGGATGAGAAGTCATGTGGACTGAGGCAAATTCAACAAGTGAAGGGCAGTGACATTAGTCTCACCATATCCCACTAACTGTGTTCTGTGAATATTTTATTTCTAGGGTACCATGTCCCTAGGTCATTTTGTCACTTAGTTGCAGTTCCCATTGTCACTTTTGAATGAATAGTCACTTTACACAACACTGGAGGCCTGCCATCAACCCCCCCCCCCAAAAAAAAATAATTCACCAGTCTAAAGTAGTAAAGTAAAACAGGTGAATTTGGAGAAGTACACCTAATCACATTCACACCTTCACACACTCTGAAACTTAGTCAATAGTAGAAGTACCTGCAAAGTCATGCAAAGAGCTTCATAAGTTTGCAACTATGGTAGACCCCCAAATTAGTCAAGTATTTGCCACTTGACAGATTTTAGTCAATAAGCGAACATGGGGCAGAGGCAAATAGATATGAATCCATAGCTCTACATGACTATTTGAAATTTAGTCAATAAGGCCCAATACCTTTTATTGTGCATCTCTTCCAACAGAGTTCAGTACATGCCTCCAATCTTAGCACATGATTCACATACATAGAAATTTATTTACATAAAAATTAAAAAAATGAAAATAAAAATGCAGAATTTCTAGGCCAGCAATAATGGACAGGACAATCCTACAAAAGGAAGAAATAGGTAACATTTCTGCGTGTCAGCAGATCATTGCTGTAACCACTAATCCGAGGGTTCTACACAATATCAAGCGATAAGACATTCTCCTTATCTCAAGGATGCAAGTTAGCTACACATTACTCAAAGAGACCCGAAGAAGTCTAAAATTTGCCCTCGTACCAGGTCCGGCATTGTAGCTCTTGAACTTTAGCAAATCCAATTTTAGAAACATCAAAAGACATTTCTCAAACCAGAGTCAGAAAACATTCCTGTATTATACATCTTAAAGCAAGAAGAAGAAAAAAATGCCATGCACGACATAATCCTTTGACTGTCAGGCAGACCAGAACTTACTGTGTTTGTTATAAATACTCTCTTTCCTCTAGCAATCTAAAGTAACGTTTCTGTTTGATTTTATGAAGTGGCTTCAATGCAAAATTTAGTATACAAACTCGTTTAAAGAACACAGTGACCTCCAGCTTTTTACAGTGGAATATAAGGGGGATATTTCTAAAAACTGAAAAGGTTTTATCGACATACCTTTAATTAAGTTGAAAATATCAATATTGCCGATTTCGATATTTATTAAGCCGCTTCTGACCTTTTTTTTTTATCGCAGAAAAGTGCCTGATCGAGGGAGGCGAAAACCTTTAATTCCCTGTGGAGATGGTTTACAAAATCTTTTCTAAGTCCCCATCGAAAAGTTCAGCAATATCGATGTGGATGAAAAAAGGAGCTCCACTGAAAGTAATGTAAAGTGTAGCGGGATTAATATTTATCGATATCGATCTTTTTCTTTATTGATCAATTTTATTAGGCACTAAATAGTTTGAGAATAAAAAATCAGAAATACGGCAAAAGGAAAAAAACTTTGTTAACTTGGCAAAACAGATTGAATTGTGAGGACTAGGCCGAAATCATCTTTACAAATTTCCCCTTTCTAACTTTAAAGGGAAGTACATTCGAACTTTTCTGTGTTAATGCAACTGTAATGTATTTATTATATACTCTTAACCCTAATAGTTCTTTTTTTGTTTTTTTTTTGTTTTGTTTTATTGGTCTACTGGGATGCAAGTTTGATATCACTGCATTAATTGAACACAAAGCCAAAGACTGTGCTGAACTGTAATGCAAATAGGTTTTTCAGTCAAGGCTTGTGGGAGGAACCGACTAGTTTATCCTTTGAAAGTGACACTCCTTCAGTCTAATAAATTTTTAGAATGTACATTTAAAATCAACATTTAAAAAACAAGAAGGAAAATGAAAGTGAATTTTCTATTTCACCTGAAATATTGTAACCGTCCCTGAATTCATGTTTTATATTTACAAATATATATTTTGGCTGGTATGAGAAAAATCAGGGGTTGTTTTACATTTGTTTCAAATGATCATTTTCATTTCTGCTTGCACAGGACAACAAAAAGACCACCCAGATCATCTATGTATTCTACACTAAGGAACAGGCCTATACTAAAGATCTACAGTCTTCATAAAATGAACTATCTATAAGTATTGTGAGGCATTTGAATTGAAAGGTAACATTTGTAGAATATGAGTCTTTTTTGAAATAATAACTGCCAAACAAATTAGTTTTTTTTTCTTTTTCTATAATCACTGGTCCTTTAATCCCATACAAGCTTATCAATTTGCAATGATGAAAACAAATGGATAAAGATAGGGTATAGGGCTCTGGGACCTTTGAGACCTTATTTTGGTTATAAAAACGGCTTGAACCTCAGTCAGAATACAAGACAGGACCTGTACTGTTTGGAGAGAAGAAGCAGGTCAAAATCTCCCATGCAGGAATAAAAAACAACGACTAGCACACTTTCACAATGACAGCAAATCAATTTTTCAATACTTATCTACTCTACTAAACATTACAAATGGTTCTGAGGCAAAAATAAAACCTTATTATGTTTCTATTGTAGCTACTTGTCTCAAACAAAATATATCATTCTTATTGCAGATCATTCAGTTCTTCTTGGGTTATACCCTGGACCCTCCCCCCTTATAACACATGAAAATGTAAATGCTAAGGATAGGGGGGTTGCTAAGAGGAGGGTAGATTGGTTTATATGAAATGAAGCAGGTATTATGATGGTAAGCATAGACGAAGAATAATAAAGGCTTATGAATGCTTGACCTATCTAAAAAGAAATCACCTGCCAGATAAGTGTATTCGATTAGAAGTCCCTATTGAAAAACATTCCATTAGCCTCCATAAACAAAAACATACACTCTCCTTGTGATGGGCACATTTGGACTCAAGAACATGGTCTCTACCCAAAGACAGACAAGTTATACTGTAGAGTCTACTGTAAGGGCCTTCAGACCTTTCCCTGTTTTCAGATTAGTGTGGATGAAAACTGGAACGAGGAATGAAGCACATTAAATAACACTATTGGAATTCCGATCATCCATCATTTTTTCTATATGGATATTAAGGGTGAGGTGAGGTGCTCCCTGGGATGGTACCATGAGCTGCCAACTTTATTTTATTTTGATTAGGAACAAAGAAGACATTGTACAAGTCAAATTATATTACATCATTTAATTATTGGTTATTGGTTTGCTTTACTAATACCTACTTCTTATTTATATAACCAATCCATACATTTCTTTAAAAAACCTTTCATTTAGAGGTTCTATAAACTACAGTTCACTTGCCAGCCTATATTAAAAGTAACCATTGCTTGATATTAAGCAGTGTTTTTTTTTGTAAAAAAATATTTTCCGATACACAATAATTAATTAATTTCCCTGCTCCCACACTTGCTGCCACCAACCCCCCTTCCCACACTTGCTGCCCCTCAACCCA
>WMED01011072.1:4566-15445 GCA_019650415.1 Pipa parva | reverse complement strand
CTTATATATGTTAGTCTCCTCAATGGGGATTTGCAACATGCATATTCATCTTAATCAGTGATGTCACTAGTTACTCCAGGGCCCAATCAGTAGGGACAAGTATGCACTAAGTCCCACCCCTCCATAACCCCACCCCCTTATGACCAAAGCTCCGCCCCTGCCCCACCCCCACTCCACCGGGCCATGGAAAACTGGTCTTGCTTAAAGCCGGTCCCTCTGGGGACCTCTGGGTTAGAGAAATGACATACATGTTAAATGTTCAGGGATGCCCAACATGACTCCCTCTAGCTATCAACAACCAACAATCAGCTAACCAGTCTTTGCTGTAGAGTCTGCAGTGATTATGAAGTCCTATGGACAATCTCTTATACTTTACTAATCATTCCATTGGGGAAAATTTTCATATTTTTGGGACATTTATTCTTACTGCTGTTGACTTGTAAAGAAAAGATCGATAGTTATTTGGTACACTGGAAAAACAATGGACAGGTCAGAATATTTAGCACTATTAAAGGACCGGTAACACCAAAAAAAAATCCCACTTACATTAGCATGGCATTTATTCAAATACAGAATTTGTACAAATGTTATATTTTAAGTGCTTTTTATTGAATAGCCACATTGTTAAAGGATATGTTATAGCATATACATATTTACATATGCTAGGAACATTTTTTTAAACTTTTCAGAGGATAGAAACTGATTAGGAACTTGGTAGGAAGATGAATTATATTTATTACTAGATGTTTGTAGAATTCTGGGAAATTGTCAGAAGGGAAAGAGAGGTCAAAAGAGTCAGAGCTTCATTGACTAAAATGCGAATTCACCTACAATTCGAGTTGCATCACCAAAATAGTCACAAATTCACTTCTCAGAATTGACTAAGTGGAGAATGCACTTGTCAAACAGACAGATACCAGAAAATGCTGTTGTATTTGTAGTGTGGCATAGTCAGTGAGATAGAAGTAGGACAAGAAGTCATGAGGAGTGATGTGAATTCGACAAGCGAAGGGAAGTGACGTCAGTTTCATACTCCCACTAACTGTGAATATTCTATCTATTTCTGTTACCTTGTCCCTAGGTCATGTTATCACTTAGCTGCAGTCACCATTGTCACTTTTGAATGGTCGACTTATGTAACACTGGAGCTTTCCCATCAACCTCCTAAGTCGCCACTTTGAAATGGTGAAATCAAACAGGTGAATTTGGAGCAGTTCATCTAGTCTCATTCGTACCTGTGATGTACTCCGCATATAAGTAAATGGTAGAAGTACCTGTGCACATGTACGCAAAACAATGTGAAGAGTTCTGTAAGTTTGTGACTCACGTAGTTGCTCGAATTGGTCGCATATTCACCACTTCACAGACTTTGCTCAATAAGCAAACATGGGGAAGTGGAGAATAGATGTGAATTCAGAACTCTACATGACTATTCGCACCTTAGTCATTCAAGCTCTCAGTAAGACAGAATGAAGAGGGGAATTCAGCGAAGTGAGCTCCGAATCCTTCGGCTCACTTCGCATTAAAGGGATTCCAGTCTCGGCGAGAGCAAAAGTGTTGCCTCTCCGAGACTTGAATCCCTTTAATGCACTCGCTGATGTCCGCGTGCAGGACATCAGCGAGCACATAATACCATTTGCAAAGTGAGCCGAAGGATTCGGAGCTCACTTCACTGAATGGTGAATTCCCCCCAAAGTGTTTTAATGTGGGGGCATGCTACCAAGAGACATGGTGACCCAGGAGAAATATTAGATAGAAATACACACATATAGCAAAACTTTCCATATCTCCATCCTATTCCTCTCTCTCTCTCAGTCCCTGCTAAACAATAATATTCATTTTACATTTATCCACTTTTTACCTGATGTTAAATGTTTCCAAATTCCTTTTGGTCTTAATTTAACAATTAAACTAATAAAGCTCTAAGATAATTCTCTAACCTGTTTTGATGATTAATGCCATGAAAATAGGACAAAGTCAAAATTTGCTTGACCAAATAAACAAACTAAAGACAAACAAATGTATTATTAGTTATTATTAGAGTGGATTTCTGGAAAATGTAACTACTTTGGAAGTACTCATTTTGAATCCTTTATGGCTCATTGTCTACAGCTTTCCACCAAACTGAGGAGTATCTTGGGGTCTTAAATGTCAATGCTGTAGTCAGCCTGCTTTAGAATCAGTCTCCCATCTAGCTATTGATTCATGTTGTATGATTGTAACTGTTTTTTTTATAGAAAATGGAAACACTTATGTAGAACTGAATTAAGGGTGTATGCACTACAGAGACAGGGCAGGCATTTGCTACTGGGGACATTGGTGAGTACTGTGCCACATAAGTTCTAGACACAAGTAATTTCCAACAAAATTAAGGAGGAGGGAGACCCAGTGATATTGGGCCTATACAATATTAAATAGCATTTCCATATTGTTGGCTCCTCTGCTTAACATTTGAGTAAACTGAGACATCACACACAATCCTGTTTTGGAAAATACTTTTGGCACCAGGAGGTAAAATACATTCATTTAAAAGACTGTAAATCAATCATCACAGCAGCTTTATTTATATCACACATGTAGTCACCTGAAAGTAACATAAGCCCATCTCACTCAAATTCTTATTTAGTAGAGGTTAACACATCTGGCCATATGAACAGTGAACAGGACCCAAAATGATTCATCTTCTGTTTTTCTGACTCTATCCCAAGTTGGCCAAAGCAGAATTTACATGAAAAAAAAAACACTAAAAAAGATTTTTAATGTTTCCCAGAAATTATTCATTCAAAAATAAACAAACACTACTACCGTATGATATACCAACACTGAGTACAGCCGTGCCTCAAATCACCTACCCAGTACTGCCCCAGAAAATGCAGTCTGTCAGTGGTTCATATAGCATAATCAATACAGTGCAACAGTGTCTCATATAGCATAATCAATACAGTGCAACAGTGTCTCATATAGCATAATCAATACAGTGCAACAGTGTCTCATATAGCATAATCAATACAGTGCAGCAGTGGCTCAGATAGTATAACCAATACAGTGCAGCAGTGGCTCAGATAGTATAACCAATACAGTGCAGCAGTGGCTCAGATAGTATAACCAATACAGTGCAGCAGTAGCCTAGGCAGTATAACCAATACAGTGCAGCAGTGACCCAGGTAGTATAATCAATATAGTGCAGCTGTGCACAGATAACATGCTCAGTACAGTGCAACAGTGCCTAAATACCACATCCAAATACATTGCTGCAGTCAGCGTCAGTCTGGGAATCTCAGGCCGACCATCACCTAAAGCGTGAAGTCATTCTTAATATGGGTGAGGGAGTAGAAGGAACTGACTGGCTGGTCGCCAGGTGGGTCCTGCTCAGGTTGTACTAGCCTGCCAGGACACCAGGGGAATGACACTGCCAGCAGTTGCACTGATGACATAATAAATGTTGCAGTGCCTAAAGCAGTGCTCAAAGGCACATAAATAATTAATTAAAATGTCTTCAGCTAAAATGACCTGCTTTTAGCATAAATAATGAATCGTATACAACATATTATTTTTAGTAGATACATAGCATAGTAGGTAATTGGAACACAATAACATATTATAGCAGAATAAAATACCATTAAAATTATGCAAAATTACAAGTGCAGTGAGGTTACAAAGATGATAATTGAGCAGTAGAGAACTTGATAGATAGGACAGATATGTGTACTAGTCTCTGTGGGATATGTAACCTCACAGGTTATACCCCATAAAGGGGGAAGTTGTAGCCTATAGCCACTATTTTGATTTTGCCTGTTCAATGGTGTAGAATTTGGGGGTAGATGGCAGGACTGTAGGTTGGAGTAAGGCGACAAGATAAAGTTAGAGTGACATTGTCTCCTTTAAATAAAATCATGGGAAGATGATGTCACTTCGCTATGCTTATACGCATCTGCTACTGTTTTCCTGACTACACCTGAATACATGTCAAATATACACTGTTTAGTGAATAAGGAGAAGCAAATTTGTGGCTGTTTGATCTTACTGGCTCGAAGTGATGCAAATTTGCAATGCTTGTTGAATTCAGCCTTTAATGAATAACACCCAATTCAGTATTTAGACTGTGCAAGGAACTGCTATAATGAGACTACTGCCATTCTGAAATGTAATTGCAATAAGAAAGTCTCTTTCTGGATGATCAAATGTGTTTCATTCTGAACTACTGGATTTCCCAGCAATGTTTGTGCTGTATGTGGTAGATTAAGTATATTTTGGGCCCTGTCCTGTTTTAATTTCATGCAATACTAACAGCATTCTGGAGGTTTTTCCAGTGGAGTTCCCCTCAGTAAAACTGTCTTACACAAATATAAGAATGACACCCTCTAGTAAACTGTGTTACTCCACTCATGACATCCTGCACCCATCTGCTTGACAGAAGTCTTCTATGCTAAGTTTTAAACAAAAATTCAGATGTCAGAAGACTGATACTGAATCCTCTGTTCCACAATGGGGACAACACTGGTTCACTCCAAATTTAAGATCACCTTAATTAACTAAAGGGGGTATGGTCATTGAGGTGAGGAAACTGCCAGGTTCACCAACCTCCCCCACCCCACAGGTGGCAGCTAGCGAATCACCCAGTTAGGCGCTGTTTAATAACATATAGAATGAAGTGGAGACTGCAGCAGGAACCTAAGAAAGAGACCTGCTCACACTGTTTGGAGCAATGAATATAAATATTTATTTGGATCCCATGGATAATGATATTTATGTGTAAGCCACTAGAGGAAATAGTTTACTAATATACATGTAAGGTATGTTCTCTATGCAAAAAGTAAAATGGAAATAATCCCAAGTAAATGTGTAATGCCCTGTAGACCATTAACCCTACAGCCTAAACTGTGCAGCTCTTCTGCAGCTTAGCATACATCACCAGTATATTAACCCAAAACACGGGAGCATTTACATATGGAGAATGCACATTATCTCCTTATGTACCACTGTAAAATAAATTGGTGTTATTTAATAGTCACCCTTAAGCAACTCACGCTAATGTAATATTGAGTACCACAGTTCATTAATTAAAACCCAAAAGGTAATAGGCCCAGTCTCAACAAAAGTTTTAGATATTCATCCACAGGGGTTTCAGCCTGACCCACTGTACTTATCCAGTACCTTACAGACTACAGAGGAGGGACTGATCCATAGGGACTGCAGCCTCAGGACACTAACCAACCCTAACTGACTTCTGGGACCATGGGATGTGCTTCCATGCAAACATCCTAATGTACCTGTAGGGAGCAGGTTTATTACTCACTCTAACTGCTGCAGTTGCTCCCTTTGTGGTATTACTTCTTGGTTTGTTGTGTGAACAGTGACATCATCAGGATATGCATGCTGAGATTAGTGACATCACCAGGATATGCATGCTGGGATTAGTGACATCACCAGGATATGCATGCTGGGATTAGTGACATCACCAGGATATGCATGCTGGGATTAGTGACATCACCAGGATATGCATGCTGGGATTAGTGACATCACCAGGATATGCATGCTGGGATTAGTGACATCACCAGGACATGCATGCTGGGATTGAATGTAGTCCTGCCCCAGGGAACAGAAAGAGGAGAGCAGGAAGGGAAAAGCCTCATGGACTAGAGGAGCTGATCCAGGGCTGCCACATTTCACTGGATTGAATCCACTGATAAAGTTTAGCTACAGCACAGAGTCCCCTGTCAGCTGGACACTGCATCATATAACAGATGCAGATCTCTTGTGGATTACAGTGTGTGAGGAAGATTCAGCATTCCCTTTGGATTACAGTTAAAACCTGCAGAAGCTGAGTTATTCTTTTGTCTATGACATCAGCAGTTTCACTGAGGATATATATATATTACCTGAAGGAAGTTTACAAAGGGCCCGGGACGGTATTTGGCGCCAATACATATATTATCTTTAAGGGTGCGCATCTAAATTTCTGTGTTTATATTGTTGTATATTATATCTGATATTTACGTTTGATTGTGTTTGATTTGCATACCAAGTTATTGCTTAATATATACAGTATAAAGCATTATTATTGTTTTCTACAACGAGAATTGCTATTATTTGTTACCCTGTTACCCAGGTCCCAGGAAGGGTATTCACCATTAACAAATCCCTGTCCTGGGTGGAGACACTCCAGTACCTAGCACTTTTGCCGCTCTCCCAACTTGTAAGCAGAGATCAGGCTCCTGTTAGCGCCATACAGTAAATCAAACTTGTCGCCATATTATCACATAGGCTACACCTTTAAGGAACAATAGTCATATTCTGTATGACAGTAGTTGTATTCTGCCATATACTGTAAGTCAATAGTCATATACTGGTCGTATACTTGAAGCTTCATAATGTTCACTTATATTACAGCTCAGTTTGGCAGCATTTATACCAACCCATAATATCAAGGCAATTATTTTATACGTCTTTATAAAATAAGATAGTGGTGGGAAAAAACGCTCTAGTGAATATCATAACCTAAAGTGATTAAATATACATCATCAACATATCAAGAAAATTCATGGAAATTAATTTGTGCTAAAATGAACAAGCCAAAATAACCAATCGCTACAAGTGTAGAGAAATATTGAGCCCAGATTAATTTTTCCAGATATAATTACTATTAATAATTTTAAATGTGCCAATATATCCCACAGGACTGAACAACTGTCACACATAAATTACAAAATGATAGGATTGAGTAGCTCATTACATCTCTCTAGCAGCCAGAGGTTGCCCTGTTGGGTCTTTTTCATCTCTTTTGACCAGTGTTGTTACACAGTCTTCATCTGTAGATGTATTTGTTTTGACTTTCAAGTCTAAGGGTAACTGGAAGATTCATGCAGCTTCCTTGAAAAAAAGGATATCTTGGATTTCCTGTAAAGATCTTCAGAATCAGAGAAAGGAAGAAAGAACTAAAAACTATTAGCGCTATGAATATTGCATGGTATATGTGTCAGATTCATTTTAAGCGCTACTTCTTGTGGAGGAATAGTGTAATCCCATCAGTTTTTGGTAAATTAACATGTCACTTGATACTTAATATTTGTGCTGTTGGAAAGGAACTGAACCAGTGGTGCTGCAGAAGACCTGTGGACCTTGATTGTTGCCGAAACCCAATTGCTCATAAGCAGCAGTCTATTGATCCAACCACTCATATTAAGCCATATTTTATCCTCTGCATACTGGACAGTAAATAAACCCCTTAAACCAAGCTCTGGTGTGTAAACGAGAAAGGAATTTTTGTACGCATATAAATAAATTGATCAGTCAATGGAAAATAGGGTACAGATCAAGGGGAACGCCACAACATTACGATGCAATGCCACAACGTCTGCTCTAGCTTTAACCTTCCTTAAATGATTAGTTTAGCTTGATATTCCCGCAGCGCTGAAGCTGATACATATAAATAGTTTCCACAAATGATGATGTTGCATTGAGTTATCACTTCAAATGGCATCTCAGATACAAAATACCTTGTAGAATCTGGCTGGAAAAAAATAGGTCAGAAATCACAATCACTGTAAACTTTACATCCTATTCAGTGTTGCTCAGCTGTTTCTTCTTTTAATCCACCAAAATCTGACCTACTAAATTGCCTATGTAATTGAGCCCTAAGGCTGGTTTGAGACTTGTTACTTCACTCGAGTCCCAGCTATGCCATGTCTTCGTGCTCCGGATGACCTCATGTTTGTCTAATGCTTCTTTCACAGACAATCAATGGTAATAGAATTGTTGGCTATGAAACGTTACACTGAAATCAGATAAATTCAGAGCACACTGCTGCGCTGCCCACAGAGAGCTTTTACTAACAAAACACACATATCTGACCATGCGGCAAGACATGTTTGTTATAAACCCAGGGGGTTCCACCTGGTAGGGCTGCCTGGCCCAGCTTATACTGTATGTACTATATATTCTGTACCTTTATATTCACTACATGTGAAATATTACCTTAACTTGACTTTAAAAATCATATAAGGAATAATGAGAGACATTTTCTTTATCAATTTATGTATTTTTCCAGGCATAATCTATCTCAGTTTCATCAGTGCTAGCTCATGCTGGCTGTGATTCTGTGGGTGTGTAAATGAATTAAAGCTGGCTTATACACTGGAGCTTATCACAATTAGCAGATCTCATTAGATAAACTAAAAGGGGAAAAGTTGTTTGCCATTAGACAACTTAACAATACTGAAATAAAGAAACATAATACCAACTGCTATCAGCCTACCCTTGAATATCCCTCCATTATTTTATGTGCAATTTGAGTTATTTCATAGGTTCAGCGCCTTCACTGTTCAGGTAAAGTGTGGGCATGGCAATGTAGTAGAACCAGCAATTAACAATGTTGCGATGTCACAAAAAATGCATCATTATTACTTAACCTAATCTACTGCATTTGCAGGGGCTCTAACCAGAAGAAACTGCTATTGGAATCCCTACGGCTCATATACCCAGCAAAAGGCTGACAAACATTTCTCTGGTACAGAAACCCTATACAAAAACACCTCATCTCAAGCCTTACTGTGCCAGCAAACCTAGAATAGTTACTGTAAAAATAACAATATCTTTCAGGGGCTGACTCTGGGCAGGTGGACTAAGTGGCTCCTGAGACTAGGGGGTAATTCAGGAACGATCGAAGTTACGTTGGATGCTTCTCACCACTTCGCCGAGTCGGGTACGCGCTCCCTGGTCTCCTGCAAGCAGCGAGGCGACTCGAGTGGTCACGAGGTGAGCCTAAGTACCTTTAAAGCATTCGCTGATCTCCGCTTACAGGAGACCAGGAAGCGCTTACCTGACTCGGCGAAGTGGTGAGAAGCATCGCAAGGTAACTTCACTGTTTCCTGAATTACCCCCTAAATATGAACATGATGTCAACTGACAGGGAGAGGGAAACGAATGAGCCATTAAATGAATTGACTCATTTATCTTTCCTGGGTCCCAACACCCCTTTTATGAAAAATGCTTTAATTCTTCTTTAAAATTGAAATGAACATAATATTTAACAATGACAGGTGTAAGTTAAAATACAAAATGATTTATATAATACAGATATACATTCCAGTTGCAATCACCCTTAGAAAGGATTCCATTTTGCACCTGTAAGCCCAACCCCTTTTTCCCTGCAGGGTCCATTTACTCACATCTGATTGGACTTTGTGTCTGTTCAATCAGCCACAGGTGCACTAAGCAATCCAACCAGCACAGTTGGTCATTAACTTTGAAATGAAAGTGTTTCATGAAAGAGTTTTTTTTTTTACAAAATATTCTAGGGCTAGTCTGTAGATCCTATTTTATTATGTAGATCTTATTTTTCACTTCCAATGTCCAATAAAGTTAAGTAAAATTATGTTAAAAATAAATTTCTCTTTATCTAGGCATTGACAATGATTGGAAGATAGGCTGCGGCAGTGTTAAATATATTCCGTCAGTAAATCACCCTAGAATTTTTTATTTTTATTTCATCTGACTCCCTGCTCATTTTGTGTTATAACATCGCCAAGTTGTACTTTCGCCAATGAAACCAGCAAAAGCGTTTCTAACTTTTTTTAAATTAAGTTCATTTTTCTAACACTGCTCTTTCTTTCCTAAACACACAGGCTACAGCAGTTAATTTATTATCCTCAAAACAACCTATATTCTAGAATAGTCTGCCAAAGTGTCCTTTGTAAAAGGAAAAATTTTATGCTTGGGAGACTGAGATTTGTAGAAAGGTAATCCAATACTGCAGGGAAAAAAACTGTCTCTGTTATATATCGAGAATATATGCCATTTCTTGGACAAGAGGCAAACACAAAAGAGAAAATAGAGAGGGTGTTTGCATGTTTGTTTAAACCAGATCTATGACTGCACTTAGTGCCAAGTTATGCCAAAAAGGAACATGGTGGAATGTATTATGAGAGTCCAACATTTTCTCTAGTAACCCGCCACATCTGTGCAAGCTTTGACCCTGATAATGCTTGCCTTACCTTATCAGACTTTAAAAACAAGAGTCTACCTTATATGAATGTGACCTTGTGTAGCGGCACAGTGAAGCTTATGAAATATTATCTTCTACACGGGCAGCTATATAACCGTTATCATGAGGCATTGTTCAGACCACCTCGAGGGAGAATTTGACAATGGATTTAGTAGTAATGATGTCAACTTAAATTGTTATGGGATCCATTGGGACCAGGGCACATTTCTTTAATGCTATTACCGCCCCAGGAGTTATTAATCAGCCGCTAGCTGGCAATGCACATGTCCACCCACCCCAGAATGTGTCCCCAGTGGACAAATGCTGAAATACTCTAGTCAAATCATACTTAGAACACAATGTATTAATAGTGTAGCCAGAGTAGGACACAGCCCTGGTAAAACAGCTCTCATTCTACTATTTAAATTTTAACTAAAAATGGTTAGCACATTTTCATTATCAGAATGGTCTTTACTAAAACTGTTATCTCTTTCTGAACAGAAAGGCTCTTTTATTACTAAATTATAATCAACCCCCTGCAATCCTTGATTTACGTGGCCCCTAAACAGAGAAACAGAGGCTTACCTGGATTAGGAGGGGTAAGTAAGGTGGCTTGTGGGTGTAGCAGTCAGGCAGAGCATCCAGTTACCCTGGAAGTACAACTGCAACTGCGGTATCACTTAAAATTACATCAGCTATTACCAATTATCTTAGTAAAACTGATGAATTATGGGATTTGATTGTCTTTAACATAGCTTTATGGCAGTATTTATGGTGTGGAAGGTGGTTATTGCAGCACATATCACCACATTTTGTCAATAAAACAAGACAGTGCCAGATTCATACTTGGGGTTGAAATCTGATATTTAGCAATCATTTAAGTATCAGTTTTGTGGC
>WMED01011071.1:1704-15445 GCA_019650415.1 Pipa parva | reverse complement strand
TTGCCTCTATTGATGAATTTCTCTGTTAATATTTTAACAGGCAGCAAGCCTGACATTTGCTGGAAAACAAAAAACTTGCTTTAACGGCACAGTGCAAGTTGGAACTTCTGTAACATTTTTTAAATCCTGCTTTTGCGTGACCATTCCTACATGCGTTGATAATAGATGGGTACTAATAACAAAAGTTAATGGCATCTGTCATTGGCCATGACATAGTTCATATTACGGTATCAACTTCTTGCTTGTCCTGTTGTAGTCCAAGGGGTCTTAATCTGTTGCTACTACACCACCTCTATATTCCACTAAAAATAAAAGTAATCTATGGAGAGCTTCACGAGGAGAGATCATTCTATTCACCACAAGTACAGTCCCCTGTATATTTCTGCGGCTATTTAAAATCTTGTTATCTGATTAGTTGCATGGGAGCTGTCAAAACATAAGGACATCTGCCAGTGAAGCTCTCCAAAGACTTTTTAGATTTCCAGTTGTTAGTCCTGAATTCCTTGGCTGCTTCTTTATTGAATCAGTGATCCAAGCATTCTCTGTAGAATCCCTATTGCAACTTTAAGTAGCTCTTTAAAATAAGAAGCCAATATTTGAAAAACTTAATGACTTGAATTTGCTTATGATGGATATTAACACAGAAGTGCAGCTATTAAAAGGGCTTATTAATCAAAGTGAGAATTCAACCATTGAAGTGAATCCTCTTCACTTCAGGTTGATACTCTCCAATTCTCTACTCCTTATTCGCCAAACAGAGGATTCTCATAGGAAAGTCACAACTGGATTAATAGCAGTATCTTGCGTAGTGTGGCTTAGTCAATTGGTCAGTAAGAGCCCTGCAATCAGTCCCCTAATTCGGCACTTCAATCTACTGAAGTATAACTGGTGAATGTGACACAATAGGCTTTGATGAATTTGCTACTGTCACAGACTCTGACACTTGAATGAAAGGTTGAATTACCTGTGAACACGTCCATAAAGTGGTGCAATGTGCTCTGTAAGTCCACGACTGTTTTAAGCATCCGGTTTGATCTTGAATAAATAAATGTGAATTCACACCTTTATGTGACTAATCAGCTTTTCATGAATAAGTTCCTTTTTGTTTGTGTCCAGGGCTCTTCTTGCCTCTAAAGTCACTTTATATTATATTATGTATAAATTACAATATTTAAGTGAAAAAGAAATGAGAGGTTAGCCTGATAAAACCCAATCACCTTGTACAGTGTTGAATAGTCTGTATTCCTAATTTTTCCAAACCTAGTATGGGGTTAAATTACCATTTTAAGCATTAAATATTCATGAAATAAAACTGGTGATGCTATTTTTTTTAAATGTTACAAATGTAATCTGATGACAAAGTGAAAAATTACAACTATATTTGTATATATTATTTAAATTTTTTTGTGTTAATGGCAATATAAATAGTAGTCAGTTTTAAACTTGATTTAAAAGTGGCCATCAGCAGAAAAGCAAATCATAACAGAAATGAAAAATAAGGGTGATGTTTGTAATTACTGTGGATAAAACAGCATTATGGGTAACAATGAAAATGTTCTTAATGAAACATTATTGTTATTTGATAAATAACATCCCCCCCCCCTCATATTTTATCATAATGTACTTTGCTAATATCATCACAAAGAGGTTAAAATACATTTAGAAATAACTATATACACTATATACAGTTCTAATCCCTTTCATATTAAAGGTAATACAACCAGAAAACAATCCAGATTGTTTGCCTGTATGTCCAGCAAAAGAATTCTTTGTTACTAGTAAAATTAGCCTAAACATCCAGTCTCAGTACAATGATTTTCTTTTTGCCCTATTGCTGAAAATCTGACAAATTTTTCAGTGCTGTTGAATGATATGACTTGTACCTTAGTGACTTGGCCAACTTTAACACAATAGGTTTTTTCATTTGGAATCTTAAGTTTGTCTTGTATGGAGTTCAAGAATGAAAGGCCAGATCTTTATCCTCTAAGCCTCCTTTAGGCAATCCAACATCGCCAGAACATTATAGATCAGTTATGTGTTACACTTTCTTAAACAAAGCTCCATTACTACTGGTAAAAAGACACAACATATATACTGTAGATGCAATATAGATGAAATGGGAAGCAGTAGAGTTGTGACCTTTATAACATAACATGGTGTGTGTATATTAGAGTGTAACCCATCCGTATCTAATAGGAAATTGCTTCTTGATATTTTCATGTAAAAACAACATTAGTTAGCTTAAAATAAGGCAGCAAAATTGGGCAAAACCACAATGTTTACAATGTACATTAACTAATGTGGAATTTTACTGCATTGGAATTAAGTAACCACATTAAAGGAGATGGTTTAGACATCATAGAATCCACTCCCTGGGGCAACACAGTTACAAAGATGCACTGAAATCACATGATTTTTCCCTTGAAAAACTTAGAATTTTTAATCTGGGAATTACAAGACAAATAAGCCCACTATAAAAAAAACATATGCTTTACATATATGGGGCAACCCTGATTTAGACACATTGCACCCTTAGCTAATATAGCCCCACAGTGATAAATATGTTATCCTTAATGGGTGAACTAAAGCCTCAGAAAAACTTAGGCTAAAAATTATGTGAGAGATTGGGAGAAAGGGTGACCCCTCTGGGGAGAGAGAATTTTGTCAGCAGAATTTAGAATAAACTGGAGTGGGGAGAGGTAGGAAGTTGGAAGAAAAGATAGATGAACATTGCAGTAGTCCAGGTGGGATAGAACATGAGCATGCAGTGGAGCGAGAGAGAAATGGGCAGATTTTGGCAATGTTGCCAAGGAAAAATCAACAGGTTTTAGCAGTGAAAGAGATATATTTAGAGAAGTCAAAAGCTACTGCAAGACAATGTACAGAGGTTACAGGGTTGATGAACACACTATCAACTAGAATGGAAAACTTAAAAGTGGTTCCAGGGTTGGGTACAAAGATAATCAATTCTGTTTGAGTGAGATTTAATTTGAGCTGGCAATTGGCCACCAAAAGGAAATTGCCAAGGGACAGCTGGAAATGTTAGACTGTAATTCAGGTGTTAACACAGGAACAGATAAGTAAATTTGGGTATCATCAACATACAAGTGATACTGAAGACCAAATGAATTGATGATACTGTATCACCCAAGGAAAGAGTTTACAGCGAGAACAGGAGGAGGCCAAGGACCGAGCTTTGGTGCAGAAGAAGAGGTGTTATTAGCATGGGAGACAAAAAAGAAAATTGGAAGAAAGAACTTTTAAAAAGTAACATTTTATTAACTTGATCATAGTTAAGTAATGCATCTCTGCATTATTTAAAATTCTGATTGAAGTGGTTACATTGACAGTGATCTTATTTACTTTACTCCTATACTGTGGTTTTAACATGAATGAGAAAAAGGAGTTTAGAAAACACCTCTTGAATCTATTCTTTTTGTGCACACTAATATTTTATTAACTGCACTTCCTGGCATGGAGCACATATTCCAAGCATACTATAATGCCTAGATCCTCTGATCCATTTCATATATATTAAGTGTAATGCTGTAATGTAATGGTGTTGGTTTACCATTCAACTTATTCAGTGGGAGCCAGGAGTTATTTTTTTTATAATTAAGTGATTTATTGATCTTCCCATACTGTATATAATTAAATGATGCAGCATGCAATCAATCCTGACCTTAGTCTTTACACCGTTACACTGTTAATTACAACTGAACATAAGCAGAAGCAGAATTCTGATGTAAAACTGCTTCTGCGCTTGCTCCACTCAGTGAAAATCCAGCAGGATGTTGAAAAGATCGTATCACTGTGGTGTAAGACAGATTGACTTGCTATTGAGAGCAGAATATATCACTGGAACAAATAAAACTTATTGGAAAGTATTTCCCCCTCCCCACTTAAGCATCACTCCTAGTAGGGCGAAATTTATTAAACTCGGAAAACCCGTTTGCGCTACCTCACTCCTTGGTGAGGTAGATGGCTATCCATATACTCCCAATTAGCACATAACATAGACTACACATAACACAATACTCAGAGCAATAGGCTACTATCTATAGAGGTTTTAAAAAAATTGAGTTATGTCTGACAAGAATGAAGCAATTTCTTGGCTGCATCTCAGCAAACAAAGAGAACAGCCAGTACATCAACATGCTGTGCTAACTGTGGAGCATGTTGTTCGAAAGGGATGACTCCTTCAGTTTCAATGCCCATGGTCCTCTACAGTAGCCTGTTTGCTACTAAGATCCAAGTGCATAACTTTTAAGTGATCTACCCTTACTCATTTGAAGGTATTTATTCTGCAGACCAGGATGGCTGTTGCTGTGTAGTGATATGTGTTTATCTTAAACTGTATATTTAAACTAAGCAAAGACTTAATTTAGTTTGTAGATAGTTGAATCCTTAAATCAGGTTCATAACTGAAGGAACAAAGACATTGACAACTTCCCTGGCCAGGAAAACTGTGTCCAATCTGTGCAAAAGTGGAAGAAACACTGTTTAGCCTAATGTAGTGGTTTAAGCTCATTGTTATTTTTAGGAACACATTAAATCAGAATATTTCATTTATAATGGAAAAAAAAATATTTGTCTATGAATCTTTTTTTTTTTTTTCCCTCTGTGCTTTAGTGAAATCTTCTCGATTCTATTTTTGTGAATGGATCTGGACGTTCTAAACCAACAAGAAAAAGTTGTGCCATTGTTATTGCCATCATCTGTGATGTCTGTTGTCTTGTTTTTACTGTTTTTAAAGATATAACATGTCGCCTGCAGCCTGGAACTATCTAAATCCAGCAGTCAGGGCATGTTTTCATTAAATCAGTGGCAGCAAACAGCGTCTCTGGAAATTAAAAAGCTTTGAAATGTTTAGAATTATGTGAAAGTAGTGAAATGAAATACATCACAGACTATAATGACACACTGTGAAAATAGCAAATATAAAAAGACTAAATTCCTTGAATAATATGTAAAAATATGTAGATAATTGGCATTATTTTGTTAAAAAGCCTTTAACATGGATGTGGCTGGCTGCAAAATTGGAATAGATTATTTTTTGTAAAAAGTATTTTGTGCTCACTATCCATATTGCAAAATACCTGTTATTTGAAAATCGAATGTGTCATTATTTGCATTCATCCCACTGCTCCATGATGTGACTATAGTTTTAGCACATATGGAAAAGAGAAAAGATGTTTTACCATCATCAATAATATAACTATGTAAAAAAGCACACATGCTACTGTCTACTACTAAAATGAGTTTAGAGAAAAAAAATATGCAATTATGTTTTGTAGCATAAAGACCGATTCAGGGGGTAATTCAGGAAAGAGCGAAGTTAATTTGTGATGCTTCTTATTAGTACCAGGGAGCGCGTACCTGTCTCGGCAAACTGATGAGAAACATCGCAAATTAACTTAGTTCTTTGCTGAATTACCCCCTCAGATGTTGCATTATACCAAGTGATAATGAAGGAGAATCCTTCACAGTTAGAAACCTTGTACATTTTTCTCTTGAAAGATATGTTGGTCCAATAAAAGGTATCGCAACTACCTGCAACACATGAGATCAGTCCGTCATACACAAATTCATGGTAATTTAGGTAAGCACATAGACTATGCATGATCTTATGCAACTCTCTAAGAAAGAGTATATGTCATTTAAGAGTAATAAATACACAGAGGGTTCCTCATATTAAAAACACAGACATTTTAATGGCTAATGTTGATTACCTTGTTCCAATTTACATTTTCTGCAGCATTTCCAAGGATGGAGTATTATTAGACTGAAAGTAATCAGTCAGTTCTTGAAGCCAATGTAATAGAGTCAGAACATTTTGTTGACAGGTTGTGAGGTGTTCACAGTATACAGTGGTTAATACCTAACAAAAAGTGGTTCATGGAATGACAACTGGTGAAACGTCGACAGGGTCATGGGAGCCCAAGGATAATTAAAGTGCACCTGTCACCTCAAAACTAATACCAATTTAGGTTGTACTAATGAAATAAACTTTTTTGTAAATAGACGGTATATATGTATTTTAAAAAATGTACCTTTATACAGTGTTTCTGTCATCTTTCCTGTCAGCCTGACTTTTCTTTCTGGGGTTGGGTTGGGCGGGGCTAAATGATGATTGACATTATAGCTCCTCCAGTCAGATCCCTTAAATCACAATCTAGAAGGGATCTGATTGGAGGAACTATAATGTCAATTATCATTTAGCCCCGCCCACCCGATGTTCGGGAAAGAAAAGTCAGGCTGACGGGGAAGATGACAGAGAGAAACGCTATATAAAGGTACATTTTTGAGGTGACAGGTGCACTTTAAAGGCAATTCTGTGAGGTTCCACCTCACAATTTACAGATTTTAATGGATCTGCTGCTTTTCTTACTGAAAAAAAAACACTTGTAAAATTCATACCTCAATGGCTCAGAGGTATTTTGGCAAAGGGGGGACACTACACAATATCAGATGAGATTTTCATTTTATGGCAGTGTATAATCAATAACATTGATTTAGAGAGTAGTCTGTTTAGTAACATTGAATTCTGTGTTTTTATTCCCTCTAGTTAAGTGGTTAAATTCACAGCTGATCCTTCCCGGCGTTGTGTCTGTGTGTCTGTATAGATGTACTATTGCACTGTGTAACTGATCACGGCAGTGCTATAATTATTATGCATTGACATTTTGTAACTAAATGTAAAAATCATGAGTTTAGGAGTAGTTTTTCTAAAGGCACAACCTTCATGTTATAGAAACCATTGGCAGGCAAATATAATATAATTTAACCCTGAAGTCACCAAATGCACTTAAATTGCACATGATGCACTTAAAACTGCAAAATGGATTTTTTTTCTGAAAAGAATGCAACACGGAATCATAACTACATTAAACTGATTTTATTAATCATGTTGTATAGCAAATAGCTTACATATGTCAAAACAGTCTTCATTGTATATTATTATATTATATTTAACATTTCTATTGATAGGTTATAGTGTCTATAGTAATAATGAGACACAGAGTATGCATGATAATGCATGATATGATAAGCTTGCCACCAATATCTAGGTCAAACCTAGCAGCACTCCAATCATAAACCATAATATTTAGGTGGTGTTCTCCAATCCTGGTCTTTATACACATAAACAGCCAGCTAACATAGCTGAATAGATTTTATAGAAAAAATGATTTATTTACCACCATTATGGGTAGATTATTTCTACCACTGCAAAAATGGCCAGAGACTAGCCAATATGGGGTACCTCAATCTCATTTTTCTGCTTTAAATAGATGTGCACTAGTTTCTTCTGAATAACATTGTCATTTGATGCCATGCCTTAGGAAGAGACCTACTGTATGTAGTCTGGAAATCTTGCATTTACCATCTATTCAGTTAGGTGATTCTTAAAAAGTATCACCTATACTGGACTTGTCTCTACTTATATCTATGGCTAACACGGTTCTACACTCGACATTGTCCTTTTATTATATGCTTATTGGCAGTACTTAGCAACTGAATAGATTTGTGTAAAGATAACATCAATCTGCTACAATATTATTCATGAGGAATTCACTACTATATAGCACTGCTGCTAATTACCTGCGCTCGGAAAGTACTGTGCGACAATTTGTTCCATTGCTGAGACCATACAGTATTTAGCTAAATATGTACAATTAACTTTGGTGCAATAAGAGCTAATTGCTGCACTCTGCAATTCACACTTTGGGAAATATATCCCCTCAACTCATCTGAGTTGATTGAAAATAAAGTGGGTGTCACATTCAAAAGAACACCTTTCCCTTAATTAGTTATTTTATTGTAAATTTACTTACATAAAGGTAAACTATTGAGCTCTAGATAAAATGTGATGGGTAGCAAAATTGCTTTTGCATCTATCAGTTCCTACTGGATAATTCCTGCTTAATTTTATAAATATATATACTGTATATATATATATATATATATATATATATATATATATATATATATATACTTTTTCCATTTCACACATTCAGAATTTTAAAACACTCCTGTGTGACATTGCCAATAAAGTTATATTTAACTTTTATATTAGCTGGAATGCATTATACTCTAAAAATGTATGGCCAAGTAGATATCTATGCTCTAAGTGGTGTATGAGGTTTTTCATACTGAGCTAAATTACTTCTCTGGGGAGTTACCTACATAACATATCCTTATGTCCTTTGCAGGGTCGTGATAAAATTTTGCCTGACACGTTTGTTACTCCCTTTTTCTCTAATTTCTACTGTATAATAAATGTCCTACCATCTCTAGCGTTGAACTAAGAAATTAAGAGCAACACACAATTAAATTGTGCTAGTCTGAATATTGTTAATATAATAGTTAATTCCCAACATTTTGACATAAATGTGAAGAAGGAATTATGACTTTGTAACTCCTTGTAATGCAGTCATTTCTGAAAAGAGGCGCTATTTTGGCAACAGTTTTTAATTGTGGGTTTTATCTATGGAAGTAGTTTAGTGCCCTCCCCCCCACATCCCAAAAATCCCTAGCAATAGAAGAGCAAGATTTAAGCCTGGAGTGCATCACTGTAAGGCATTATATCCAATAAAACATGTATACAGCAAGGATATTTAATGTTTGTTTATTCATTTATTGTGCATATTTATATACCGGTAGTTGTAATATGTTTTGCAGCAGAATAACCATTCACTTCAGTCCCTAACTGTGTGGATCTTACAATTTAGCTTCCTTACATGGTCTCACATACAGACACAAACTAGGACAAATTTAGTCGGATTTTCATTATCCTAGTATGTTTCTATAGGATCATTGGATTCAGAGTTTGAGCACCCAGAGAAAATTCATGCAAGTACAGGGAGAACATATAAACTCCATGCAGATGAAGTCCAGGGACACAGTTCTGCAAAGCAGCAGTGGTAACAACAACCTAGCATAGAGAACAATATATGCATAAACAGTAGGATTCTTCATTGAGAACAGCTTGTACTCCAAAGGTAAAAAAACAACAACTTACAATAGCACTCAATATTGAAGCAGCAAAAATGATTAAACTCAGAAAGACCGCTCTCAATCTTTCTGAGTTTATCAAGCAAGATCTCTCATTGTTCTCGCGAGATTTCGATTTTTCAATAAAAAGGTAGCCATAATACTAATGTAAAGTATGGCTACCGTTCCATCGAAAAATATGAAAAATAAAGATCAAAAAATCAAAAAAATCTGTCTTTGCGAGTTTAATAAATTTAACGTTCAAGACTAGTTCTTATTATATATGTACGGTATGTCTGTATGTATATTTTTACATATAAAGCACCACAAGGTCACGCAGCGCTGTTCAATCCAGTAATAATACAGACAAGGGTAAAGTGCGGAACAAAAAACAAGTGAAGTAAAATACAAGTGTATAATCAAGAAAAGACATCATTCTAAGTGCTAGGTCATGATTGAAACAAGAGGATTGAGGTCTTTGCCCCATAGAGCTTACAATCTAAGTTATTCAGGGATATCTCTTTTTCAGTATAGATGAATTAATGTAGCACTGAAGTGTTGGGGCCAACCAGGTAATCATAAAGCAAGGTGACCTGGGGATGGCGAGAATTCCTTCCTTCCAGGGAAATTTAGGCTGTTCCAGTTAGACGTATCCATCTACACATCAATAATCATCAAGGTAAGTAGAGAAAGGGAAAACCAGCAAGCCAGAGATAGTGTACTACCAAATGTGTTTATTTGCATTGCATGACATGTTTCAGGAAAGGTCCTTTATCAAATAACAGTGGTGCTCACTTAGCAGCTAGGTTAAATATATAAAAAGAATATATATGTAAGGGATGAGGGGCCCACTACTTAAAAGATTTTCTTCTTGTCTCTTAATTCCCCTACTTACCCCATATGATTTTCTTGTATCTACCCACTTTTTAGTCTCCAGTAGACTAGATGCTTTACACTAAACCTGGGCCTGGGCCCACCAGGGGATTTCCCTGTTTATTGGTGGGCCACTCCAAATCTGGAAAAAAAATGATCAGGTTATCTAATGACCACTAATAAATGCTGCCCATTAGATATTACACACAGTGTGCTATGAGCAATGTATTTTTACAAAACATTTTAAAAGAAAACTGTAGTAATAAATTGATAATTTCATGTGAATTCTGGACTTGTGGTCTTTATGTTAAATGGTTTAAGGTTATGCAGCCACACTGACGCCTTTATGATTTTAGAAGCAAAACTGTTGCACACTTCTAAAACTGTTGCACACACAGAAGCACCAACTATTTTTTCTGTTACTATTAATGGTTTTGTTTTTGGATGAATACAGAGCAAGCTAATTTATGTTTCCACGTTTTCATAAGCCACCCGGCTTCAGAGAAAGAAGCAGTATTTCACAAAAAAGTAGATTAAAAACTGGATGTCACATTTCATTTATCACATCTCATTTCTAAAGAAATTGTTTATATAAAGTGTTTATCATATCTAGGTGTGCTTTGTCTGTACTGATTCAGTTATTTCATATGATACATTCAAATATTATATTGTATGCATGAGTTAAAAAGAACAGATGCATTTATTGGGTTATTTATCAGGCAAACTATCAGCATTTTTTCTGCCAAGTTAACCTTTATTTCTATTTTGTATGCAAAATAGAACAAACTGGCATTTTTACCAAAAGGTAAACAAACACTTTTTAGCATTTAATACTCACATTATTTAAATATTTACTACCCACTGTAGAAAAGGTGTTCTTTTGCCTCTGAGTTTGTTTAATTTGTTTTTAGTCCAACATGCTTCAACTTCAGGACTTTTATTTGAAATGTGCAAGGTTCTAAGCTTGCTCAAGACTTGTCCAAACAAGTTACAATTATAACTTGGTACCTTCTGCATTTTCATCAATAGGTCCCATGGAACGAGGTGTTCATAAACAGTGGTTTATAAATCTGTTTGGATATTGAAAACATAAAATAGGTAAACGTTAGTCTACAATTCTGAGTATTCTGGAGTATCTTTAGAACAATACAGTATATAAGCGCTGACAAATAAAAAAGATTAAAATATGCACACTGCCCTAAACCGATATATCCCAAATCTCAGAATGCCGCAGATCCAACATGTAATTAATAAATATATAAATAGGAGTGAATAAAACAGTATTTAAAAAAGGTTTTTTTTTAAAAACAATTGCACAGTCCCATTAAAAAGTCCATAAACCATCTCCTTTAAGAAAAAACTGGAAAAAATAGAGGGCTTCTCTTTACTTCAGTAGGCTGCTTCTTGTATAGTTGAGGGATGCCCACCTTCACAACCCTATTTCCACAAAACAGTAATCCCACAATTGTAGTAAAAGTAGAAACAAGCATGAAAGTGACAACAGAAAATCTTCAGCAGCGCTCTTGTGTTATGTGCAATTGTGTTCTCTTCAATAAAGTCCTGTGCTGCTTCCTCCGAAGGGAATCCACCTCACTTCCCAAAACGATCTCTCTTGTATACAACACTCTGTGGAGAAGCGCAACAAAATGCACTAATATAGTGCTTTATCTGAGTGAAGCATGAAAGTGACAAATATAGTGCGGTATTACTGAACACGTATAATGGTCTCCATGAATAAAGGACAAAGATTCACACAGATTCCTAGTGTTAAGAAAGTAGTTAATAATGGAAACCACCACGTGCGGCGCAATTGCACATCTGGGTACTCACCAATCATATTGTTAAACTTCATCATCAACTGCATCAACACTGAAAAGTCATATAACTCTCATTCAATCAATAGTAGAAAACTCTTGACATTCAGTTTTTAAAACTCTAAAATTTGTCATCCACAATGGGATGACATAGAAAAAAAAAAAAGTATTCATAGCGTAAAAACATTTTATTATTAAATAACTTAGTCTAATAAAGTGCCATACTTACAAACAAATGTATAACATTTGCATGTAGACTATACAGGATGATGAATACAGAGAAAAGCTTTCTCTCAACACATTTCCCTGGTCTCTGAAGCAGCTTCCTCAGGAGATCTTCTATTCTGGAGTATCTACTGCTTTCTTTGCTGATTTCCTGCATTTCAGTTGTAACAGTAAACACAACAGCAATCACAATGACTTTGAAAGATGAACATATTTTTGCAATACTGATAAATATTGACAACTAATGGATATTAGGAATTTCTATAATGAGCCATGAAAATACACAATTGAATATGTCTACTTATAAATAAAGGCCAATATATGTAATCCACTTCATTACCAGCATGCATTAATGGTCATGTGCTTATATTTCTTAATCCCTAACATTAAAATGATCCAATTATTTTAGTAAGAAATTCTTTCAACCTGTTTTACTATATTGTACTAATTGAAAACTTGGATTTATTTCCCCTTAACAAGAGCAATGATATTTAATATGCCCTGTGTGCAACTCCCATTGATCAATCTCTTTAACATACCATAACAAAAACAGTAAGCTAATCCCCAACTGTGGGTTGCTCAAGGTACCTGCAAAAGATTTGTGGGAAATCACAGCATGCAACAATGTGATTTCTCAATAAAGAAAACTATATTGCTGATAAGCATTGCATATTTCCAAAACAAATGTTTTTTTTTAGAAAAATATCATTTTTAAATATTTTAGGCATAAATATTATACTTTCACCCGAGGTATGTATTAACAGTTTTTTTATGCATTCTTCTTAAATCTTATTAAATTATATATTTTTGCATGAATACAGAATTGTTACTTTACTCTTTCTTAAAGTTCAGCACTGACTGGTCTGTCAAGATTCTTGACAGGAAAGCTACATCTTAACCCTTCGGAATCATGACTATTTTAATGGAAACATTTCTTTACTTATACAATCAAAAGTCAATATATGTAATGCATTACGCACATTATATGATAAGAGTGAGCCATAAGATGAGAAATCTCTTCAATTTTGTATACTTCTCCCCCATCGTTTACTGGGAATGAAACCTTACTTGCTAAGAACGTAATTCATCGCAATAATAAATTCTGATTGCTTAAATGTGTTTGTTAAAGGCCACTATGTGCAAACTTTAAAACAGATTTTTTTTTTATCAAGTTCCTCCCCTAATATTTATGTGTCTTAGTATTTTTCTTAATTTATTTTCTCGGCAATGCACTCCAAGAAAGTATAATTACAAATCAGAATTGTTTTCATATTATATTTTTTTTTTTTTCACTGTTGGAAATAAATGGTTTGGACAGGTCATTAAAATTCATTGACAATTTGCTAAAATGTTTAAAACATGAGTGAGGTCCAGGATATGCATTATCCAAAAAGCATAAAGAAAGGTGAAAAGGCACCTCTATAAGGATTAAGCAGTTCTGACTTTTCAATCTATGGGGCATAATTATAAAGTGAATTTCCACATTTTGTGTATTATTTATCTATAGCACTCAAGGGAAAACAGAATTTTGTCAGTGAAATAGCCTGTAGTTGGTGAGAACGTGCATCTCACTACCTGAAGTGGTTATATATTGTATTTGAGAGGCATATTTTTGCCAGTTGGGTTAATGTTTACGGCAGCAAAATTGTAATTCAATTTTCCCCAAGCATTACTGAAAATACTGGGTAAACTGTGACAATGTACAATTGCCCCCTTTATAAATCTGTATTGTAGCAATTTATAAAATATACCTACAGTACTGTACAGACCTGGGCATTGTACAGCCTGCAGGCAGAGCCGGCTCTGGCTCTATTGGCGCCCTAGGCGCCCCCACC